>JACEVL010001985.1:0-23919 GCA_020284085.1 Aporrectodea caliginosa
AACACTCGACGACTGTGGTCATCGTTCTCCAGCTTTTTCGACGGCTCCGATTCAAAGAAAAGTTCCATGCAACGTCTGTTAGGCGATGGCACTGAATCACAAACACGTAAAATATTTGTAAGATCTATAGTATATTAATATCTAGGCCTATTCATCACTTTGCGCGTATTGCTCCTCTTCATCAAGAATGAAGTGAGAGAAACTAAGCGGACCTCATTTTAGGAAAATGCGAGAGAAAAGAGCAACAGCTGCAGCCAGTTCCATGAAATCTATGACCGCTTCTCTAAGAGGTAGGCTACAAATTCGTCAGGTTGCCACAGCACTTCATCACTCAGTAACTAAAGATGAAGATTGTGATGCTTTTATGGAATTATCCCCAGAATTACCACAATTTGTGAAAATGCAATTGTATGGTACTCGATTAGTGTTCAACACACGACGTTTCTTTAAAGTTTCTTTAAATTGTTTTTCTTTGAAGTTCGAATGTTTATTCGGCACATGTGACGAAACACACAAAATCGACAGCGGAATCGAGTAGTAACTCTGAACATTGGAGAATCGTCGATCAGATTTGACGCAATGACGAACTAAACTGTCGATGTGACACGATAGTCAAAACAATGGCTAGGCCTATATTGACAGCGGATACGCAAGATCAACATGGCAGCCATATTGGCGATTCATCTAAAGACACTTGAACCAACGAGGCAGGCACTCCTTTGAAAATAAAAACTTAGCGAAAAACATTCACCATAGTTATAGGCATTACCGCGGCTATTACCGCCTATCTACAAAAATAATACAAAGGAGTGAACATTCTGATTATTAACGATGTTTGGCGAACAGAAGCTTGTACGCAAGTGAAATCCCCAAAGTAGAAAGTTTCTGCCTTGTTCTTTGTTTACTTCATTGTCGAGTGAGACTTTAAAGCAAGTGTTAAACTATTTGAATTACTGCTGGATGGCATGTATTTTCATAAAATCAAAGCTTTGTCCTTTTGAAATGACTAAGTACCGTCTAAATATATGCTGAAAGAAGAAGCGTTGGGTGCCAGCTACAGCTGCTGCTGCAGTGGGTGTCAAGTAGTCGACAAAGACAGCGGGTGCCAGGGAGAACCGCATAATACATGTACATGTAGAGCCTGCCTTGTGCATCGACGTCTTTGCCGTTTACAGCTTTCACAAGTCGCCTTCTCCGTAGCTAGCTCCCCTGTCCATTTGTTGCACAACGACTGTGTGGCTCTGTATTGAATGTGAGACACATGACAGACGATCCAAAAGGGTGAGGGGTCGAGCATGGCGATTATCGCTGTCATGGGCGTCGAGAGCCAAATCGGGCCCCGAAGCAGACATCCATCAGGGCCCCTCGTTTTCATTATTAAGCCCAAGTCTGGTGTAAGCCTGAAAAAATACTATCAAACTACATTTAACGAATAATAATAAGGGTAATAATAATAATAACAGGGAGGGCTTTTTTAGTGTGCAGTTCTACACAAAAAGGGCAGTTCTAAATGAATTTGTGCAGCTGTAGAAGCATTTTTGTGCAGTTAAAACTAGTTTTAAAATGTTCATTGTCATCCGATTTGGAATAATTCACTATGGCTTTTTAATGGGTCGTGCAGTTCTAAAAATCCCCTTTAAAAGCCCTGAATAATAATAGGCTAGTAAAAGTAAATGTTAAAATCAATTTCTGGTTTAAAAGGTCCATCTATGCCTCTAATTATAAAGAAATTTACAGAAATTTAATATGAAAATGTGATTATGTGAATGTGAAAAATGTTAAATGACATTTATCGCATTATGATATCCAATTTCAAGAGGTGCATATCAATAATATTGCTATGTTGCATTGTCTACAACTTTACATGGACAATAGTTATTCGCTCTGTAGCCTACCAACGTCATGAACATCTACTATCATACTAGCAACGATATTGTCAGTTTGATATGCTGAATCATTCGCTTTTGATGAAATTGAAAATGTAAGACTTTAAAGGATTGCTTGTCTCTCGTTTGCATTCCTGACTTTCACCAATCTTTTTCCTTTATTGAGCTCCAGATTTCTGATGGTAATTCATCTTCTAATTCGTTATCAACTTAATGAAATTATAATATTATAATATCAAATATTGGTAATTTGATATCAATTATTTATTGTGATAAATTACATCCAGCTGTAAGTTAAAGTATTATTTATTTTGACAATAACTCAAATTTCAATTCAGAAATTTACATCCAGTACAAATTTTATGCCTCCCAGAAAAAGAATAATCAATTCTAGGCCGACTGCTGGTAAATCTCAAACTAGGCCCTCTGATAAGCAGTGTTTTTCAAATTCAAATTATTCAACTATGACGTGGCCTAGAACTTTGCATTACGCACCCCGTAATGCAAAGTTCTTGGCCACGCATACGATTCTGGTGGAGTAATAGAATTCAGTCAGAAATCGAAATTTGTCTGCATCAGTTAACTTTGAATCAGCAGATAGTCCAAACCATTCTGATGAATGATAACCAACTTCTGTTACTGTGCTCACTCCTAAATCCTCTGACTGAGCAAATGTGAATGTTAAGTTTCACAGTTATTAAATCGTTTTTGTTAACAACACTGCTAAGCTTTTCAGTCCGATTTCCACCGTCACATTCGTTATTGGCTTACAGTTTGGTAAAGAAATTCAATAGATCTAGTACCTCATTTACCTCATTATACCTAGCTATTAAATTGAAGCAATTAGACTGCATTAGGCCAAAACCCACAGGTTTCTTCAGTTTGAAAGAAGTTTTAGACATTTCAGGGCCCCTGCCATGGAACCGGGCCCCGGGGCAGCAACCCCACCTGACCCCCCCTCTCAACGGCCCTGATCGCTGTACAAGTCAGTATAGTGTCTTTATCTTATTATTTTTGTCGACTAGGTTTGATCCACTGAATAGGCCACTGCCTGTGCCCCCACACACACACACACACACACACACACACACACACACACACACACACACACACACACACACACACACACACACACACACACACACCAATAACAACCATTCCTTACTTCTCACGATAGATGGCACAAGAACTTTGATGTTAAGTACAAGTCCGACCAGGGCCGTTGAGAGGGGGGGTCAGGTGGGGTTGCTGCCCCGGGGCCCGGTTCCATGGCAGGGGCCCTGGAAATGTCTAAAACTTCTTTCAAACTGAAGAAACCTGTGGGTTTTGGCCTAATGCAGTCTAATTGCTTCAATTTAATAGCTAGGTATAATGAGGTAAATGAGGTACTAGATCTATTGAATTTCTTTACCAAACTGTAAGCCAATAACGAATGTGACGGTGGAAATCGGACTGAAAAGCTTAGCAGTGTTGTTAACAAAAACGATTTAATAACTGTGAAACTTAACATTCACATTTGCTCAGTCAGAGGATTTAGGAGTGAGCACAGTAACAGAAGTTGGTTATCATTCATCAGAATGGTTTGGACTATCTGCTGATTCAAAGTTAACTGATGCAGACAAATTTCGATTTCTGACTGAATTCTATTACTCCACCAGAATCGTATGCGTGGCCAAGAACTTTGCATTACGGGGTGCGTAATGCAAAGTTCTAGGCCACGTCATAGTTGAATAATTTGAATTTGAAAAACACTGCTTATCAGAGGGCCTAGTTTGAGATTTACCAGCAGTCGGCCTAGAATTGATTATTCTTTTTCTGGGAGGCATAAAATTGTACTGGATGTAAATTTCTGAATTGAAATTTGAGTTATTGTCAAAATAAATAATACTTTAACTTACAGCTGGATGTAATTTATCACAATAAATAATTGATATCAAATTACCAATATTTGATATTATAATATTATAATTTCATTAAGTTGATAACGAATTAGAAGATGAATTACCATCAGAAATCTGGAGCTCAATAAAGGAAAAAGATTGGTGAAAGTCAGGAATGCAAACGAGAGACAAGCAATCCTTTAAAGTCTTACATTTTCAATTTCATCAAAAGCGAATGATTCAGCATATCAAACTGACAATATCGTTGCTAGTATGATAGTAGATGTTCATGACGTTGGTAGGCTACAGAGCGAATAACTATTGTCCATGTAAAGTTGTAGACAATGCAACATAGCAATATTATTGATATGCACCTCTTGAAATTGGATATCATAATGCGATAAATGTCATTTAACATTTTTCACATTCACATAATCACATTTTCATATTAAATTTCTGTAAATTTCTTTATAATTAGAAGGCATAGATGGACCTTTTAAACCAGAAATTGATTTTAACATTTACTTTTACTAGCCTATTATTATTCAGGGCTTTTAAAGGGGATTTTTAGAACTGCACGACCCATTAAAAGCCATAGTGAATTATTCCAAATCGGATGACAATGAACATTTTAAAACTAGTTTTAACTGCACAAAAATGCTTCTACAGCTGCACAAATTCATTTAGAACTGCCCTTTTTGTGTAGAACTGCACACTAAAAATCCCTGTTATTATTATTATCCTTATTATTATTCGTTAAATGTAGTTTGATAGTATTTTTTCAGGCTTACACCAGACTTGGGCTTAATAATGAAAACGAGGGGCCCTGATGGATGTCTGCTTCGGGGCCCGATTTGGCTCTCGACGCCCATGAGTCCGACAATAAGTATATGCTTAGCTTATGGTACAAGTACGTGTACAATTACCGCCAAAATATGAAGACATCTGTCAGACAATCAAGACAAAATCAAGAGTGTATTTTCACTGATTATGTCATTAGACAACACATGAATTCATTTGCGGAATTGCTCTGGAGAAATATGAACGATGCTAGCAGTAAATTTATCCTTTATCCAATAGATGTGGTTTCAATATTACTCGTAACGAGAGTGTCCAAACGTCGCATAAAGACCCGACAAAAGTCAGACCAAAATAAAACAGAAGTTTCAAGTGCTTACGTAAAGGAAGCAGACCAAAGGCTAAGGAACTTATATCACAGGTTACTTATAGGCAACGTATTTCCGGACAGATGACCTGAACACAGCGAAGCTTCGATGGTGAACCGTGGGAGTAGAACCTATGTGACCAAGGGAGACAACCTGGTCACACGAAATTAAATAATGTAAATATCAAATAATGCAATTTACTGTGTAAGAACTAACAGGTATAGATGCTGCGGCTCTACAGCGCCTTGCATTTTGGACAAACTGAGCCATTAGTTTTGAAGTTCTTATTTCTATGTGACATAATAGATTAGATTACAATTCAATGCATTAGGCCCATTTGTAAAATTGATGCTCTGGAATCGTATAGTAATAACTGTACTACAATGTGTAATATAAAATTATAGGCCGCCCCGGGCCCGCTATGAGAGCTCACGAAGCTCCTCCAAACCCCTTAGTCAGTTGACTCGGTTGCTTGTCGGCTTGCTCAAGGACAAGTAATTTGAAGTAAACACCCCAAAACAAAATCCTGGCTACGGCCTTGCTAACCACGATGGTCTTTTGCATCGATAACCTGCAATCAGGGCCGGATAGAGGCAAACTATATAGGCAAATGTATTCCTATAGAGCGTAGAATTTCCAGAATTCCAAAATTCACAAAATAGGAAAACAAAGGAGGAAAGTCAAATTGTCCCTATATAGGTCTATGTATGCGCAGTGTATACGAAACACACCATACACAATGACACCCAATGCGCCAAACACAACGCTGTCTAGTTAGCAGCTATAGTGTCGAGCAGCTAAACTGGCCGAAAACATGCTCCTCTGTTGAAAGGCTAAGAAGGTGTGCCGATGATAAACGACTCGTTTGCCATCAAAAACCCAGTTTTTTTCAATTATATGGCGTCGATGAGGGCGAGTTTTAAACTATGGAGATAGGAAAAGTTAGCATTAAGTCTATTTGGTTTTAAAGCACGGTATTGCCGAATACTGAAACGAAATAAGGCATCAAGTGTAAATCTTATTGTACAATCTAAATAAGTGTATAAAATGACATTCTGTGCGAGCAACGATGTGTAAATTGCAACTTTTAAATTTTGTCCCTTCGTTGTCCTTCGACATAATTTTGCCTCAAAGAGGGGGGATAAAATCCTAAATAATGGTGTTTATACTTATGTCAAACACCGACAGAGATTATAACAACAAGTTAACAAATTTTTATTTCTTTGTCCCTATTTGACACACATGTGCGGTCGTCAGGGGTAGGTGAAAAAAATTATGCGGTCGTTCAGGGTTAAAACCTGGACAACCCTGGTTTATGCATCTTAAAGACCAGTTGATAAATTTCTTTGGAGATGGACTTCGCGCAATGCTCGAACTTGTTCCGTCAAGGATGGCTGGGAGATAAAGAGCAACGTTACAGACACTGTTACAGACAAGTAGTAAGACAGACAGAGAAATAGGTAGACAGGAATGGACGCGCAGGCACACACACACACACACACACACACACACACACACACACACACACACACAGCAAGCAACTATATGTACAGCATGCAGGCACATTTTTAGATCGACATACAAATAAACAGATATACGGAACGCATTACCAGGAAAGCACATGCTTAGATAAGGCGAATCAAGGACAAACACACCCACACAGACAAGCATACATGCAGACAGAAAGATGGACATTTGGTGATCTGTTAATAACTCAATCTGGTATACGAGGCATCGTTAGTATATATATCGGTCGGTAGGCGGCGCCAGTCGTGTACGTTCCGAATGCAACCGATTCAAGTGGTTTCGTCAGAAAGACAGGATTTATGGGCGGTCTACATGCAGTTGTTGCCGTCGTTGTTGTTGCTAAATTGGTTGGCGTTGTCTGATCGAAGCGGCAACCATTGAAGCAATAGGCCGATTGAGAGAGAGAGAGAGAGAGAGAGAGAGAGAGAGAGAGAGAGAGAGAGAGAGAGAGAGAGAGAGAGAGAGAGAGAGACAGAGAGACAGACAGACAGACAGACAGAGACAGAGACAGAGACAGAGACAGAGACAGAGACAGAGACAGAGACAGAGACAGAGAGAGAGACAGAGACAGAGACAGAGACAGAGAGAGAGAGACAGAGACAGAGACAGAGAGAGAGACAGAGACAGAGACAGAGACAGAGACAGAGACAGAGACAGAGATTGATGGAAGAGGACAGATAGGGAGAGTGATGGACGATGACAGACAGACGGTCGAACGGAGCCAGGCCGACCGGCGACGGCTGCTGTAGACCGTTGCAGCTGATGAACCGACCGACCGACTCATGCCACTTGTATACACACTCGTTAGAATTATTGTGTGTCCGGAAGTATAGTCTCATCGACAGAAATTGTCTTGCGATAATCAGACACAGTCAACAAGTGACTCAGTGGACTTGCACTAGTACGCCCACTGTGAGCCCACAGAGGACCCATATCCCCATATCCCCATGTACGAACCACACGGAACACATATATATCCCATCTGACGTGTATGGAAATGCTGGCAGGGTTTACAGATAGCATGCTTTCGTCTGAGCGAGAGTCTGACTCCGCGGGTCAACAACAGTGTTTGGCTTCAGGTACAGTGACAGTATTTTAACAGAGAAATAGTGTTCATGAGCACTTAACAAGTTAACACTGTTAACAACCACACTGGTCGTTACTGTTAGCAGATATCGTCCTTAGACTGTAAATACTTGGGCGACATTCTCTCCAAATCGTCTTCAGAAATCCTATACCGTCTGATATTGCACTGTGAGTCCTTTTTCTTACCTGACATTGCAAGATGTATTACAACGCTGGTGCTACTGGATAAGCTTCACCTGGTAGGCTACAGAGTAGTGTTATGCTAACATTATCCTATAATGTAAACATACATTAAATGGAACGATACAAATAAGCTGATGTAATGCATTAACGAATGATGTAACTCTGTCAGCATGCTCCTGTAATTATGGAGCCCACATCAGTCTCATCAATGTTTATGAGCTTGTTATCATTTAACGAAGAAAAATCGCCTTTTCTTCGCTTCCCGCCTTCGATAATCTTCAGAATAAATCATTGGATCGCAAGATAGTTGAACGTAAGGTAAAGTAATTACTCATTATAAGACACAGATCTATTAATATTTTAGCTCTCAGAGTCGTGGCTTGCCACCTGAAGTTGATGGATGTTTCTATAGCGAAGAAGCGTTACGAGGTATGCATGGCTTGACTCTGCAATGGCGTCCATTGCAGACAACGCGCTGGGATGCGAAATCGGAATCCATGGAGAGGTGAAAGACAATCTGCATACCACTGCGCAAGGTGCAAGTGAAGAGCTAGCTGTAGACAGCAACAACATCAATCAAAGACCTGCATAACAAGGTATACTGTTTGGCAGCCTGGCAATGCAGTCCTTTTAATAATTATACACATGCATACACGTTGATAGTATTTGTATGGGTTGAACTCCAGCATATATATACTTGTGCATTATCGATATATATATATATATCATATTATTGATAACACCAATATTATGATCCACCTTGTTTTTATGCCTTTGTGACACCGTGATAAGCAATCAGCGACGAAAATCTGTGCAGAACTTTGGGGGGATAGATTTTTTCGGGAACCTGATTTTTACATATGTTGGGGGACAGATAGGTCCCAGGCAAAACTTTGAGGGACAGTTCCCCTCTGTCCCCCATGACTTACGCCACTGTTAGCAATGCACTTGGCACTGTGCGCGCGCTGACTTCAATAATTATTGTGAGATCTAAGTCATTATTATTTTCTGGCGACGTAGGCCGACCTATGCTTGCCATTAAAAAGCATCAAGAGAAGACACAGAGCTATGGAAAGTACGCCAACGATGCAACCGTATACCTTACTGTGTCTTACCTAAACCTATTCAACGTGTTTACATTGCTGTACTTCACGCCTTACAGTAACCTAACTTGAACTTACTTTACTTTGCCTAACATACTTTTTGCGATCAAATCTGTAATAATGCTACCCAATGTAGAAAACAAGTAGGCGTCGATGACACTGCAAAGTCCAATCTCCAATTCGGTCTTTTTCCCAAAGGCTATTCACAAATTCAAATTTCGTATTCATTCGAAGATATCTAAGTCTCGAGGTGAAGTCTTAATTGGGTTCAAGGTCTCGCTCTCAGTGCTAATCGGGGTCAAGGTTGCTTCACAAGTGGAAACCCGCAACCATAACCAGGGGTGGACTGGGCCGCCGGGACACCGGGAAGATTCCCGGTGGGCCGCCAGGACCGGTGATATAATAATTTAATCAAAACATGATACATTTTTGTTCCAAAAAATTAGGCATCGGTTAACCGGTTTTTAGTTTCGGTTAACCGGTTTAAAAATAACTGTCAAGAGCAACTTACTTACCTACATTGCTACAGCCAGCGGCCGCCATGTTAGATAAGAATTTACATCTTCCATTCTACTTCCGGCTTCTTCCACAGTTTGTTTTGATAAAATTTCTTTTAAATTTGTTAGTTAGTAATAAGTAACCTGACTTAAATAAGACCTTACGGTTATGAGTGATATAAATGAAACTTAAATGTAAAGGTGGTGCGGAGAAAGTAAGAGATAAGAAACTAAAGATTCTTGGTAAAGATGGAGCTGCTACCGAAATCTAGTCGATTTATTTACAAGCCACTCCAATTTGAAGACACCAGCTCTGGCAAACACCTTCTGCAAGTAAACAACCCGACACAAATACGATGAAAACAATCAGCATTATATCAGTCATACAACAAACTTTATTGCCACCTTACATTTAGAAAATGTTACGGAGCCGTCGGAGTTAACTGACAACACAACGCTGGCAGTGGCAGATCTAAATGCCGAGAATGATAGTTCAGAAGAAGTGACAGAAACTTCAGTTATCGATGATAAAAACACCAGTTACTATTTCAAACGTCCTCGACAGAATACTTTACAATCGTTTTTTAAATTTCACCCAATACAACCTAGTGTGAGTGAAACTGATCTACCATTTACAAATGCGTATCGGGTATTTTTCAGAAGCAATGGTATCAATAGGAATTGGGTGTCATACTGTAAAGAATCTAAAGCATTGTTTTGCACAGTATGCTTAGCATATGGCAAGACTGACGATATGAACTCATTCACAACGGGAATGAATTCCTGGAAACATGTGCATCAAAGAATAGAGGAACATGAAACTGGAGGTCAGTGCTAAAATCATGGGTCAAGGTTGTTTTTTTCCCAAGTGGAAGTCCCCGCTGACCATAACAACAAAAGCGGGACCGATGGAGGATGGCGTCTACCACCAACCTATCTGCAGAGATAAGAATTGGTACTGCTGCAGCTGACGACTATTCCTCCATCACCTCCCCACCTCCTCCCCACCTCCTCCTCTTCTCCTCTTCTTCCTCCTCCTTATCCTCTACACCTCCCCTCTTTCTCTTCCTCCTCCTCCTCCCCTTCTCACCCTTCCTCCTCCTCTTCCTCCTCCTCCTCCTCTTATTCTTCCTCCTCTTCCTCCTCTCTCTCCTCCTCCTCCTCCTCCTCCTCCTCTTCCTCCTCCTCCTCCCCACCTCCTCTTCCTCTTCTCTCTCCTCCTTATCCCTACTCCTCCTCCTCCTCCTCTTTCTCTTCCTCCTCCTCCTCCTCCTTCTCTCTTCCTCTTACTCTTCCTCCTCCTCCTCCTCCTCCTCTTCCTCCTCCTCCTCTTCTTTCTCCTCCTCCTCCTCCTCCTCCTCCTCCTCCTCCTCCTCCTCCTCCTCCTGTAATGAAACAATAATCCCGGCTGGGCCAGGGTGCCTTAGTGGCAACACTTGGCCGCTAGATGACGCACAGACGAGAAGATTAATGACGACAATATAGGTCGAGTAATATGATTGACTGATGGAATGATCTTGCAATTCGTCGACTGATGAAATATACGTTTATTAAAAGCACACACGCCACTGATCGCCTACTTGATAAATCTGACGTGTCCTGTCGGTTTCTAGCCGCTGGTTCCCTGATTGATGTGTTTCGTGCCATTTGCCTTCTTGTTCAATCACCGACCTGTCATCGTATATCAGCCGGTAGAGTGCGCCACTAGTCAGGCGCCCGACTGTCTCGACACTCCAACAAGGCAATACTTCTTCAACGGAGCATACACAGCGCTCGCTCGCTTTGTCTGCGCACCGGACAATCGCATCTAGCGGAGTGATCTAGATAGGGGTTAGGGTTGAACTGTGCATGATGCTCGCTGGATTATGCCTCTCTCTTGCTGAGAGAGGTCGAATTGTGGGCGCCTGGATTAAGGGAGAATTTGGATTAGCCGATTAAGGAGAGGGTCGGTTCTAATTACTTCTAAAGCGGTCGATCGGTAACAATAGAGCAAATATTAGGGTTTAGATGTTTCGCTCAGTGGTGGAAAGTTTTGACAAGAGGGTTAGTAGGCCCTATTAAGAGTACAAGTGGGACTCAAGCTTCGATTAAATAGGGCTATAGTTTATATCAGCTTCGAGGTTATCGGATTTGGACTCGACGTTTTAGGTGATAAGATCATTGTACCTTTAATATCCTTCTTGCAGAAATCAGAAGATTTTGTTCAGAATTGTTCACTAATATGTATTATATAAGCTTGTGTATAAATTTGCAATTACTCATCGTAATCGTAAAGTCCGCTTTTCGTCGTAGCCCAACAGACGAGGACAGAGCTTTTTCACAGACGTTCAAAGCAAAGCATAATCCATGACACGGGTGGAACCAAGTTAGATCTGAGTAAGAGGCTAAGCGGTCGACTATAGGTAAAGAGATGAACAGGCAGAACAGCTGAAATCATGGCGGATGGTGTTTGAATTTGATTGGCGATGAAGACAAGAATACTAGAAGACAGTGCGATCTTACAGAAACACAGAACAATAATTACAGGGCTAAGTAATTTTAACTCATGTTCGAATGTTTCGATTACTGTTAGGTTTCGGCATTTTGCGTGTTCCTTTACAGTTTTGCTTTGGATCTTACGACATCCAGTGCAATAGTCCGCAAACCGTGGCGCCGTAGTTCGACAGTACGCGTGTGGGAGAGAGTTCGTCTGCTTAGTTTTGCGAGTCTTTAGAAGTGACGGACGGACGGACGGACGGATAGACGGACAGACGACCCTCAGAGACAGACCCAGCTATGGCAGATACGTCGGGGGCGGATAAACTCCGTCGTCCCCGCCGATGCCTCGGCGTCGCTAAGAATACCTACAGTTTGCATCAGATGATCGGCGGCTTCTTCGTGTGAGAAGAGGGAGGTTTCGGTTCTTCTGCTCTGCAGGCTATAGAGAGAGATTGATGGACGGCTACAGTCTGCTTGGAGACGGTATGAAATCAGCCTCTCAGTGGATTGATGTATCGCGCGCCCGTTTTGTTGATTTTATTATAATGGACTCTGGCAACGTCTTATTTACGAAGAACCCCGTTGTAGGAGAGCGAGAGACAGTGCTGAACGTATTATCAGAGCGAATATAGACCTAATAGATTCATCTTTATAGTGTGTTAGATCAGGTTTTCCTTTCGCTGTGTGACGATTTTCCACGGTTTCCTCAAATGAAATCCTTACTGGAATGTCATCATTATCTATGCAGACATCAGGTTCGTCGTAATTTCTTTGTCTATTATGTATTGTGCAAGTCTGGATTGTTGAATGTACGTCGGAGAGAGACCTACAAATGAACATAGGTAATGTTCGTTAGGTGCCACTGGATAGTCGTTGCGCAACTATTGTTATGTTGGTATGGATGAAAAGTGAAATATTTAAGTTTAAAACTTTAATAAATGTCATGAAATTTTCGATACATTTCAAAGCCCAATTTGCGACTTTCTTTAAAATCAATAGCATTAGCATGAATAAATATTTCTTATAATAGATTACATTATATAATATGCTTCTAATCGGTAGCATGACGCAGTGTAGTCTAATAAGTGTATTGTATTAAGAGGTCGGGGCTTCAAATTCTCGCCAGGATAGAAGTTTATTTCAGAATGTCTGTGCCAACGATAAAACTATGTACCTCGATCGGTACTTTGTTGATTGTCAGATGAAGTGATCAGGGAGAGGAACTAGGCGATCAACGGCACTGGTATCCCGCGGCTGAGGAAAAAACTGTATGCCTATTTACTGGACCTATACCATGCATGGCTGTGGCTTTCCTCTTCGCTTAAAGGCACTGACGCGCTGAGTCGAAGTTTTAAAAACCTGCTTAGACTAAGTTTATAGAGGTCCCTGAACTGTCATTGAAACTTTAAGTGAAATTTTCATCGATCCAGAATTTCATGAAGTTGCCCATAATCACAGGTTGGAGGCTGAGCAACTGCTTGGTTAACACCTGAGGCAAGATGTTGGCCTCCATCAAAGCAACAGAATTTAGCTCCATGCAGCGTCAGGTGAACAGTAAAGGTCACTTCCATCTCAAGGATTGTATACAACTGTCGTTTTCCATTAACGGATCTTGAAATCGTCCAAACAATGCGAATATATGCCTCCATATTTAAAAGCTACCGATATCGAGCCGTTATACCGTTGAGCCGTTACCGATATACTGGTACAGTACTGTCGATATATGAAATTGATAGCAAGATATATGGTATTTATAATGTCTGCTCAATAGATATAGACTATCCAGTTTTCGATGTATATCGTATCGACGTAGAAAGAAAGATTAAAACTTCACTGACTCCGACTGAAACTTTAGAATTGCTCACTTTGAGTGCAATACCGCGTTTTAGTTAAGTCTGTCGTTAAGATTGTAGTTAAGCTTTACACATGACAATGTAATGCTCCTAGTCAATTCTGAATATATGCACTACTTAGCCTATGTTCGTGTAATTTATACTATGGCTGTTTACTTTCCAATCTGTATCCTTATTCAATTCCATCTTTCGATTGATTTGTTAATATTCTTACTTATAAGGGTGTCCCTCCTTGCGGGATTGCGATCCTTTTGGACATCCCGTTGTTACCAATTTACTTTCCTCATTAGTAAACTATTGTGTGAAAATTGGTTGCAGTAAAAAATACTTGACTTGAGATTATAAGAATTGTTGATATTTTGTGGCTGGTTTTCACGTTTCAGAAGTTTGCACCACAAATGCATTCATCACGTTCGCCGTTTTAACTGTGCACCATTCATCATGATTTATCTGCGTATATAGGCGTCTGCAAGTAGCGCTGCCTGAAAGAAAGATTAGCCTAAAGAACGAAGACCACACTTAATCTTTGGCCTGTCGTCTGCGGCTGTGAATTACGTGTCATCGACAACTGATCGATATCGCGATGGTTAGCCGATAACAATCGTATCGCTATCTAATCGATTCTCAAAATATCGATATCGACCGAACACTTTCCTCAACGCGACGACTTCTTTCCGATATTGAGCGCCTCTGAGTAGTTTTCTTGAAGCGGCGCTATATAAATGTTCGATACGAATGAATGAATGAACGAATGAATGAATATCACCGCCAGCACTTTCTTCATATAAGGTATATAACGTATAGACTAAACGCCTATTTGAATTTGATTTTAGATCACATTAGAGTATCGAGCAGTGGTGTCCACCAGAAGATAGCAATAACACCAACATGAGCATTAAAACGAAAGAAACCGATGATGACGTAGGCGATGACGTAAACGATGCTGCTGCCAAGAACGCGTTCTACGTGGACAAACAAGAAATGGAACAAGAAAGCAAACACATAGACTTGCTTCCGGTTGACCGTAACGATGGAGGTGAACTTGGCGGTCTTTGTCGTCATGAAACTACAGGCTTCCGTGACAGATTGTCAGTTAGTACCGTCACTTGCAGTGCTAATTCAGATTTGCCGCTTGCTTCCGAACTGCGTCCGTGTAACAACACCGAAAGCAAATCTCTTATTTCCCGTCGAAACGAACATACGCCTGCTACACACGCTGTCGTCGGCTCAAGCGAAGTTCATCACAGACCAAGGGCATCAACAGTACCCTGTGAAGCGAAGGAGAAATGTCCGATCGGCAACCGCAACGGTACCGGTCGTGGAGTGAGGATGTCGGGCTGTCCCTCTGATATGACCGTTGACGCAGTCACTAATCTCCGTCGCATGTCTCCTTCTCCAAGCAACGTCTTGTGGAAGCTACACTCGTTTGTCGCAAACCTCGGGGATGACACAGGTTCTGCAGGACGGTCTATGGATCCACCCGCAAACCAGAGAGACACCACTAAGAAATTCGGTGAAAGTCCCAAGTCATTGACCGGAAATACTTTCCATGATCAAACTATACGTTATCAGAGCGATAGAGGAATGTGTTCTCGAATTCAATCCAGCTCAAAGCGACCAAATCCTTCCGGTAGTCCCTCTTCATGTGGAAACGCTCAGCGATGTCTAGGTCCGCATTCTGCAAGCGTGTACACCTCACGCAACACTGTGATCGATCGACCTCGTAATGCAACTCAGACCCTAAGCCTCCTGGGATCGTTGAAGAATTGTTTTCCAGAACAAGAGCAGCCGCTCGATCTGTCTCTACAACGAAACGATTCAATGGACGCCAGGCAACCGACGGACGTTACTCCTGGAGGTTCGTTACTTTGTAAGCAGAGTGCTGCGCTGCAGAAGTGCTTACCGTTGCTTCCGTATTCAGCGATGCCACCGAATAAGGTTCTTAATCATGCGAGACCTATGCAGATGTTCAGATATCCACCTGCGCAGGTGAACTTGGGTAGAATGAGACATGCATCGGTTAGAGCGAACAAATGCCACGCAAAGTCTACTGACACCAATCCACGGCGTTGCTCAGTCGCGCCTCCGCTACAAGGCAAACGCCAGCCACCGTCACATTACAGACACAACATCAGTTCCAGTGGAGACAGAGCTCGCAGAGAAGTCAAAGACGGTCGCCAACAATCGACTCACAGCGATCAGCATGCAGCCAGAAAACAGTGGAGCGCCGCCAAGCCTCTCAGTTCTGGACAACATCGCGGTCATTCGCAGTACCAGTGCAACTGCGGAGCCGCCTTCGAAACTCTTTATCAACAGGCGGTGCACATGGAGGCCACCGGCCACTGTCCGAGCAGAAAGGAACCCAGCGTGACAGAGACCTTCGAATATCAGAAACTGGTTCGCGGTCAGGACCTTTGGTTGAACTACGGCAGCGAACAGGCGCGGGAGATTCTGCGGTGCATGCGATGTCAGAGATCGTTTGAATCTCTGTCGGAATTGACTCTTCACATGATACGAACGAAACATTACGAGGAAATAGTTGGCAGCAGCAGCAGCAACAACAGCATCCTCAGTGAGACCACACGTGAAAAGCAGAAGCAGAGCCTGGTCGTTTCCAATGAAGTTGTACCGTCACTTTCTCAGAGACACCTGTCAGTCAATGGAACGAGGAGGGCTCGGCGTGTTGACAGCATGTGTATTGAGAAGAAGGAAGAGATGGACCAAGGCCCAGAGAGGCGCAAGGTGCCTTCTATCTCAAAGCCATTGAATCAGAAAGAAGTTACGATGGACGACAGTGAACACGGAGACTGCACAAAATCTGAAGTCAACGCTACAACGCCCTTACCAGATAGCTTGAAGACAGATCCCATCTGCAACACTACCTTCGAAGCGGATACGAATAAAGCACTGGAAGGACAGGGAAAGGAAGAGAAAGATTCCCTCGACTTGCAGTCGACAAATGACAAAGCCACCCTGAAGATAACTGAAGGTGACACTCTAAAGGTAGTTGATGATGTCAGCCTAAAGGTAACTGACGATACGACCCTCACGGTAACTGCTGATGCCAATCGCCAAATAGAGGACGATGCTACCCTCGAGATACCTGATGATACCATTCTCAAAGTGACTGATAATGCAACCGTGAAGAAAACCGAAGATGCCATCCTGCAGTTATCCGACGGTAACAATCACAAAGTAAATGAGGATGCCACCATAAAGGTAATCGACGATGCCACCCTAAATGTAACTGATGATGTCACCGTGAAGTTTACTGACGACGCCACCCTCAAGGTAACTGATACCAACCTCGAGGTAACCGGTAATGCAGCTCTGACAGTGACAGAAGATGTCACTCTGGAGGTAACTGACGGTGCCACCATAAAGGTAGCTTCTGATGTCACGTTAAAGGTAACCGAGAATCCTAAAGTCCTAGATGTAGAAACTCCCAGCGTTACTGGAATGGACTGCGGTTCTTCCAATGCCGAACTCGCGATGCAGAAAACAAACAGTAACAATAGCAACAAATGGTAACAATAGCGAAACAAATGGTAACAATAGCGAAACAAATAGTAACAATAGCGAAACAAACAGTAACAGGAACGAAAATAATGAAAACGAATTTCTTAGTAAAACTGTTGCAACGCTTGATTCCGATAAAACTGATCCACCTCCAGATGGTCGTTCATATTCAGCTTTCTGTTCAAGAAAGAATGACTGCGTGAAAAGAAAACAGATTACTTCATGTGCAACCGGTCAATCGTTTACAGATTCAGAGGAATTTAAGGTTCCTACGCCTAAAAGGCCAAAACGAAGTGTTGCTTTTGAAGTAGAAAGCCATACCAGTGGGTTCAAGGGTAGCCATCATCCAATGTTAGACGACGTCTGCAAGAAATCTGTGCAGCCATTTAACCACAGTTCAACATCTGCTCATTTACCAGAACGAGATTCTTTCGCTGCGTCTTCTGTAGCGACAGAATATCCGCGGGAAAGATGTAGAAGACAGAGGACGTTTTCAGGTTACGTTTCAAACTCCTCAGATGCGATGATATGTTCAAAAACACTTTGCAAATCTCCAGAGTCAAATCCCAGTCGCTTTGTTGCTGAGCCTGGAAAAGAAAAGAGTGCTTCTGCAATTGACGCTATGCAACAATTTATTACTAATAGCTTTTCAGCGAGTTGCAAAGATCTGTCAGAGTCAGAGGCATTCGAACATAAGGCGAGGTCTGAGGCTAATCGGGAAACATCTGTGGTTTCAAACAGTGCTTCTTCCACAAGTCGAGCTTCCTTTAATCGCTGGATTTACGGATCTTGTAATAAACGAGGGAAAGAAAGTTACCAGCAACTTGACAGTGGAAATTCAAGAGCAGAGCAGTTGATTGATACATCACCTGCCTTAAAACGGAATAACAAGCATCAGTTCATTCGTGGTCGTAATTCTGAGTTTATTCTTAGTGATGGAGTTGGAGTTTCAAAATCAAATAAAGTCACGTTGAGGACGACACAATGTCATGAAACTGTTCAAGCTAATTCAAACGATCACAGGTCGTTCGAAGAGCGAAGCTGGTGATCAGATGAATGCTGTATCTCTAATAACAACGCCACAGGACTTGAGACATCCTAGTTCAGCTGTTCAACTACCAGAACTAAAGGAGGCTGCAAAGATCCAAAGCTCTCTGGGATCTTTGCAAACAGAGCTCATGAGCAGAGACGATGAAAGGGTAAAAGAATTTGAAGACGACACCTACAACAACGACAGATTTCATTCAAATTCTGCTCCGCCTTCGATTAGATCCACGTCCTCTGAAAGTAGTAGTCTTGACACTTTCGCGCCTGAGCAGAGCACCTGCGAAGCGTACAAACAAGATGAAAAGAAAATCGGCGAAGGTTGTCTTAATCTAGTTAGCCAAGGAGCTGACTTCCGAGATAATGACGGTGCCTCCTCTCCTTCTTTAGTCAACTTACCAAATCGTAACAAATGCCTAAATACCGGATATAAATGGCAAACTCCGGAATCAGGCCAAGTACAGAACAGGCGAAAGATCACGAGAACATCTGATCCGAGTTCACAGGACTTAAGAGAGAATCAACGACCAAGAGGTTCTCATAATCGAGACCAGTCGAGTTCAATCAAGGACCTCATCAAGACGAGTCCATACGTCTATCTACCACTTGATCATTCAGCCATATTTACCAAGTACACTTCTTCTTGGGCGACCAAAGAGCCTCGGAGTTCAAATAAATGCCGTTCTCAGAATTCTTCTCAGTCATGGTCGCAAACTAGTCTTAGAAACGGAGACACTTCACTCTCTATCTCCGAAATCGGAATCTCCGAACGAAAAAGAAACAATCTCGAGTCCCAATTCAACAGCTGAAAACGAGGGGAGGTGAAATACTAGTCAATTAGATACAATTGCATGATAAATAATATCCGCAATTGCATGCCTCTATTCAAGGGCGTCGATCAACGCTTGTTTTTCATTTAGAGATGCATTGGTAGTTCTAAACGTTTCGATGGGGGAACCAAGTCGGGAACACTGTGCTATCATGCTATGCCGTCATTGAAACTATATCGCCTACCTGTTTATTAGCGTCTATCTCACAACGCCAGTGGCACATTCACCTAGCAAAAGAAAGTAGGCCTACAAACAGTTCTTACTGCCGTGAGCGATTCAGAAAGAGGTAGGGTACGCGGTTCTAAGTCACAAAGTTCATATTATACCTTCCATATTTAATAAAATCGATGCGTTTTTTTTATCTGATCTCTTTACATTCTCTTTCCTCTAAACTTGAGTTTACTTATCTCCGTTTTCAAATGCTGCACCGAAGCTGGTCTCAAATTCCTATAACTTTTCTTGTATTGTTTCGTTCTCATAATTTTCTATGACGTGCATCGGGCGTCACTTTTCAGACATCTTTACGTTTCCCCAGTTATTGTTTTCATCAAACTTTCGACAACAGTTTTCATGTTTACGATTTTTTACTTTTTTCCTAGGTGGTTGACGCATACCGTTCCCCTTCCTGCTTGGCAGACCTCCCAGCCGTTCAGCCCAACCCAAATTTGGGCACACCAATTAATCTTTAGGATCAAAATAATTATCTTTAGGGTCAAAAGTCGAGTGGGGCCATGGCCCTTGTTCAGACGCCCTTGTGCTAAATCTATACAGGATCCGCATAAGTTTTGAGGAGTATTTATGTAGACTAATTATACATAGCGTAGGCTATATGTAAAGCCTACAGCCTACAGGTATAAGAGGTTATTGCAGAGTCGTAAGTATACGGACATATTATAGGCTACACGTAAGCGTGCGTATTTTGCATAAAAAGATAAAAAGACAGAGGGACGTTAGTCTAGTCAGAATAGCCAATAGTGTTGATATGTAGCTGAATAGCGGTGCCACTCTGTAGACTCCAATGTATACAGGTATCTATGATAGACCTCGTTCGATTTGGTTCTCTCAAATGCATTTAATGAAAGCTCACCGGTCGGCTTATACATATATATTCTGACATTTGTGCATGTTGCTCTTCAAATGCAACCTTCGCTAGTCCAGATACTGTCAGGTGTATAATTATAGCCTAAATGTTAAGCATGTATGCATGTCTAAATATGGATGATGTATGTGTCTATGTCTGTTTATGTATGTATAGGCCTATGTCTGTTTGTATGTATGTATGTATGTATGCACGTGTGTATGTATACCTGCATGTATGTATGTACATGTATGTACATTGTATACACAGTATACCTGTATGTATGTCTGTTTATATAGGCATTTATCAAGACACAATTTAAAGCGTCATCAAGTATGCCTATCGAAACAGCGATGTAACTGAATTTTACCATAAAATCGAACGACTGCGTTTTAAATGTTTTTGATGGTCGCTGAGCAGAATTAAGTCTAACAGCTCGTGGCTTATATTCGTGCACAGAAATATTGTTTCAAAAGAACAGTTCAGGAAAGGAGAAGGCAAAGTAGATGGCATTATATATATATACATATATATATGTTTATATATACATATATATGTTTATATATGTTTATATATATACATATGTTTATGTATATATATATATATTATATATATATCCCACTGGTAACTTATGGTCATCGTAATATCGATAATTCTTTGGCGCTCAAAGAAAGTTACCTCGCGGGAACCAGTCTACTGACAGGTGCTCAGTCAAAACAAAATTGATAGGCAGGTATGGCCAGATTCGGTTCCAGATGAAGATCTAAAGGTCAGGCAGGTCAAGAGTCATACAGATTAGGTGGATGATGAATGTTGAGTATTGGAGAAGAGAAAGAGGTAAGGGGAAGTGGAGGCATCAGGATAAGATTTGTGGAAGAGGAGTGTTTCCGTTTCTTTGTCTCTGTCTCTGTCTGTCTGTCTCTGTCTCTGTCTCTCTCTCGCGCGCTCTCTCTCTGTCTCTCTGTCTCTGTCTCTCTCTCGCGCTCTCTGTCTCTGTCTCTCTGTCTCTGTCTGTCTGTCTGTCTGTCTCTGTCTCTGTCTCTGTCTCTCTCTCTGGCGATCAAGCGATCAAGTGTTATCTATAAAATCCAACGTTGCCGCCCTTAGGCCTATTTGCAACATTAAACAAGGCCTACGTTAGATGGACTAGATATAAATATATGACCAATATACTTTTAAAATAAGGTCTTTACAAGATGCGATGATTGAGCAACGAAAATGTAATTGTATTTGTAATTGTAAATTGATGCAGCACTAATTAAAGAGAAACTAATCAAAGGAGCTTCCTATAGTATCAGACAACCGGAAGTTACAATAAATTCAGTATGGGCCTATAGTATATCTTTATGTTTATCCTTGGGATAGTGCGAATATAGACTGCAATTATAGCGAGGCCCAGAATAATCATAATGTGGCCGTCGCCTTGATCCAAGCACGTCTAGCCGTAGCAATCTTAACCCTTATCAAGTCTAACCTTATCAACTTTAATCTTTATAAAGCCTAGCCTTAACAAACGCCCATGCAGTACCACGAAACTCTCTGTAATCGGCCGATGATCTCATTCTTAATAGGCCAATTTACCTAAATTTAATAGGTCTTTTACTTGAGTCCTAATATAGGCCTACCTATTAACTAAGACTTACCTATGAAAACTAACGTTGACGCATTTCACACACCGGCTCTGTATACACGCACACTCACAGACATTACCAAGGTTTGTATATTTTTTATACGCGAACGGTAGAAAACTTCTTGACCTTCTCCTCTGAACTTTGCACTTACTAGCTATATATATATGGGAATCAGAAAGGTTAAGGAAAATGAAATCGCAGGCACTTCACACCAATGGCTGCTTCTCGGGAATAAATGGCAATCGTAAACTCCAAATTTCTAAAGCTCCACGTTAAAGCTAAGAGCAGGGCACCAGCTTATTCAGGAGCGCTGCGTCATATCAGAGGGGATGTCCAGAGATCGGTGGCCAGTGGAAGTTCGAGTCTGGTTGCCAGAGAGAACGTGCAGAGAGAGAGGAGGCAGAGCAGCTGCTAAGACGGGTTTCGTTGAGGACTAGAAAGGTTCGAAGGCGGAGGATCGAATGTATTAGGGTAGTGACAGTCCCAAGCCTAGAAATAGGAGGAGGGAGACGTCAAGGGATACAAAGGATATCGTCAAACAGTGGGAACACTGCTGTTGAATAATTGTCCTCTAGCGAATCAAATCGAAGTAATACAGTTCGGCTTTGGTAAACAAAAAGTAACAAAGTAAGAATATTCTTTATTTGAGTACACCAGCAAAAGCACAATAGCTTACAGAAGAAAGAAATAATACAAACATTCTTGCAAAGTCATATAACATTCTCATCAGTGGCGGCGCCAGAGGGGGATAGGAGGGGCTTAGCCCCCCCCCAACTGCGGCTCAGCCCCCAAAAAGTTGGAAATCACTGCAAATCACAAGGAGGAGGGGACAAAATGAAAGGGCTTGGAGCTTTAGCCCCCCAAACCTGAAATCCTGGCGCCTGATTCTCATAATAAAATTTCTTTTTGCAAAGGCATCAATTCTATAGGTAGGGTGAGATCAGGTGGCCTGGGTCGCGTATTTGTATGGAGTGACTTTACGTGGAAGGAGGAAGTCGTGAACGACGTGACAAGAGCGCTTTGCCAAGATAATATCTAACTTGAAATACTACATTGTTTGAGACTGCATTATTATTTCCCCCTTTTTTGAAACGACATTCTCCTTTGTATAGCGATGAGAATCACGCCTGCCACGCGCGATATCAGGGTTCAATTCTCCCCGCGGGGAATTTGCAGTTTTATTCGTTGGCCAAAACACAAAAATGTAACGTAAATAGAATTGTAGCGAAAAATATAATAAAAATAATCGCAAATGAAAAATTCTTGGAATTTCAATTAAAGCTGAAAAGATACGAGGGTAAAATCGTGGGTCAGAGCGGAAGAAATAAAAACTTATCAAGAGAAGACAAATTATAACTTACCTAAAATCGAATATCAGCGCCTCTTCACAGGCGAGGTCTTTCAGCGCCTCTTCACAGGCGAGGTCTTTCAGCGCCTCTTCACGGGCGAGATCTTTCAGCGCCTATTCGCAGACGAGGTCTTTCAGCGCCTCTTCGCAGGCGAGGTCTTTCAGCACCACCTTCGCAAGCGAGGTCTTTCAGCGCCTTGAGGAAGGCAGCATCAACAAGACCTCTTCGCAGGCGAGGTCTTTTAGCGCCTCTTCGCAGGCGAGGTCTTTCAGCGCCTCTTCACGGGCGAGATCTTTCAGCGCCTCTTCGCAGACGAGGTCTTTCAGCGCCTCTTCGCAGGCGAGGTCTTTCAGCACCTCTTCGCAAGCGAGGTCTTTCAGCGCCTTGAGGAAGGCAGCATCAACAAGACCTCTTCGCAGGCGAGGTCTTTTAGCGCCTCTTCGCAGGCGAGGTCTTTCAGCAACTCTTCGCAGGCGAGGTCTTTCAACGCCTCTTCACAGGCGTGGTCTTTCAACGCCTCTTCGCAGGCGAAGTCTTTCAGCAACTTTTCGTAGTCGAGGTCTTTCAGCTACACTTCGCAGGCGAGGTCTTTCAGCGCCTCTTCGCAGGCGAGGTCTTTCAGCGCCTCTTCGCAGCCGAGGTCTTTCAGCAACTCTTCGCAGGCGAGGTCTTTCAGCAACTCTTCGCAGGCGACATATTTCAGCAACTCTTCGCATGCAAGGTCTTTCAGCGCCTCTTCGCAGGCGAGGTCTTTCAGCGCCTTGAGAAAGGCAGCATCATCAAGACCTCTTCGCAGGCGAGGTCTTTAA
>JACEVL010001986.1:0-20000 GCA_020284085.1 Aporrectodea caliginosa
ACCACACAACAGATCTAAATAGATGCGACTTAAGTTAAGAAGTTTCGAAAATGTTTCCTGAGCTGCATGCGGCGCAATGTTACGAATTGTTAATGGAAGGCTGTTCCAGTGTGAAGGTTCAATACATGAAAAGGCACGGTGCGCCCGCATCGATGTACGGGAGCGTGGGACCATCAAGTCCCCGCGAGCTGCAGAGCTGTAATGATCGACGATCTGGCTGGCTGGAGACGGGGACACAGAGCTCCCTGATGTACTCTGGGGCTGCACCGATCATTGATGTTCGTCCCATGAGGATGATCTTGAAAGTTATCCTGTCCTCAACCGGGAGCCAGTGCAACGTGTCTCGCATATAGATCGAAATATTCGAGAATTTAGGCAGCTTAGCGACGACTCGGGCGGCGCAGTTGAGGACGGATTGAAGCTGTCGTATCCGGAACTTTGGCAAACCCGCAAGGACGCCGTTGCAGAGGTCCAGGCGCGTCAGCACAAAGGAGTGGACAAGAGTCATAGCGGCGTCAAATGATAGATTTCGCCGAATGACTCTAATCTGGCGTAGTTGATAAAAGCAAGACCTGCAGAGAGAGTTGACATGTTCCTCCATAGACAAGTCTTCATCCAGAAGCACTCCGAGGTCCCGGACAACGCGTTGTGCCTTCCAGTTAGGAAATGCCGATAAAATCGCCCCAGTGTCAATCCTTGAACTTGCCTGTCCCGTGCCCAGCCAAATGAATTCAGGTTTGTCCGGGTTCATCCTCAACCGTTTGGAAGACATCCAGGTCTGCACTTCCTCGACAACTGCCTGGATTTTTGACACACACGCCAGTGCATTGGATGGGTGGCATGTCGAGTACAGTTTGGCGTCATCGGCATATTGGTGAACTCGGGCTCCAAGAGCACATAATTATGATCTTTGTCAAATCAGCTGTATATAGCACGTATAGCAGTGGCCCAAGGACTGAACCCTTAGACGCAGCTATCATGGTGACAAAGCGTCAGCCGATGGCTTGAAGGACTTGGTTAAAGTAGATATAAATGTATGCATAAAGTATTCATATCAGTTTGGCTATGCCAATTGACAAGTGACCCTGCTAGTTGCGCAAACCCTTCGGTTCATGCTTGGCTGACCGGAGAAATCTACGTTCCAATGCTTGGGTTGAAGTGCTTATAATTATCATTGCATAATTGGCCAGGGGGTAAATCTTTGTTCCACTGCATGGGGTGGACTGGATGACCCACTTCATGTTTGACAGGCCGAATTTTTGTTCCACTGATTAAGAACGCACGTCGACAAAGCATTAGTCACCATTTATTAAGCGCTACTATCTAACTACATGACTAGCAGTTTTTCCAATCGGCGCCCACGTCATTCAGGAAGTTATTAATGGAAATATCGTCTACCTACAATTAATGCATCTGCACACTGAACAGTCGGCGTGTATCATGAAAAACACTGCTCAGTCTATGGTCCAGTGTATACATACAAAGCATTCCACAGGTAAATCAAGTGGTTAAACAATCCAGTCCTGCCTGCTTTCACCTGCTATTACACATTCAACCATTGTTTTACTTCCTGATCAGTCTCTGGGGATTGTAGGAAGGGAGATGATCTGTACGTGCCCTGTGGTCACGTAATTTACAATGGAGTTGATACACACTGTAAACTTATATCCAGTTTTAAGTGTTTGCTATTGATCAAAGCCAAGTGCAACTAACGTCCTGATTACCTGCACGGTCAATGCAGGCTCAAGTGACAGTTACTGGGCCGTAAGTCATTCCACGTTTGGTCTGGTTGTCTTCTGAAGAGGCAGGTCCAGAGTTTACCGAGTGTTTGACGGTAACCTAGGAAGTTGGCCGTACGTACAGTAGATACGATCTAACAAACAGAGTCTCTGGCAACTTAACTGTGCAAATTTATGCGTAGGTGAGTAATTCGTTATCCAGGTCGCAACGTGAAAAGAGAAGTTGATTTCAGAAAGAAGGAAGTTTGCCAACACTTTAAATTCAAGGGCTAGAAAGAGAAAGCTACTTATGCATGGTTTACCTGTTTCCCGCTGCGTGTGTTTGTCACGCTGTGTTACATTCCCAATGCAATAAGCAGCTATGACTAATAACCACTGTAAATTGTTTCTGCAATACAATACAACTGCATATTGCATTGCCTTCCTTCAAAAGTTACGAAGTCCACACGATCATACAACAGAACATCGATGGCGCTGAGCAACTAAACGAGTGTAGGACATATCTCCCCGGACATAATTCCCCGGACAAAGGCCCCCCGGACAAAATCTCCCTGATTTTGCGTAGGACATAATACCCCCGGACATAATCCCCCCATCTGTGCAATTAGCCTATTTCTTCCCTGTTTTTATTTGCTATGTCATTCATTTGTAGGCATAAACTTAGTTCGAAAGTTAAGGCTTGTTAGTGTCAATCAGTTATTCAGTTATAAAGTGAAGACTTGTTAGGGTCATATAGAGTAAAGCTAAGACATGCTAATGTCGTTCAGTTGTTAACTAAAAGACTTGTTAATGTATTTAAACAAGAATTTTTCATAAATCCGTGCTGTATTTACGCAAGAATTATTTTCGTCAATCCCACTTCTATTTAAGCAAAAAAACTTAATAGATCCAGCTTCTATCGAAACAAACACTTAGTTTAACCAATACAGCTTCTATTTACGGAAACAATTATATATTAGTTAGAATTAGTTTCATCAACCAATCAAACTTCCATTTAGGCCAACAATTATTTTCATCATTTTGCTGGTGGTGGCAACAATTTTGGAGAATTTTGGGCAGACTCATAATTATAATAAACTTTTGCAGTGGAATCAAGAATATTATACGATTATATCGCAGCCTGGGGAGATTATGTCCTAGCTTGGGGGATTTTGTCCGGGGACATTTTCCGGGGGATTATGTCCGGGGATTATGTCCATGGGGGATAATGTCCGTTCCCCAACTAAACAGTAACTGAACCGATAGAGGCTCAGACCCGTAGGCCTACTCCCCGCGATACAGGCCGAGCGCTCTAACCCATAGACCAATGTGCCACTAAAGCAACTACAACCACACCTATACACATCATTGGAGAAACCACACATAGACACATCACTGGAGACACCCAATGGAAATAAAGGACAATCCACTTTTAGAATGGTTTTGATGACAGTTGTCTCATTGGAAAATCCCACCGCTCTCAATCACAAGCTATAGGAAGGATATGCCTGTTAAGCATTTCAAGATAAATTATGGTGATTTTAAAATAGATTGCATGTCTTCTGATCCACTTAAAACCACTCTTATGCAATGTGTATAATTATTCAGTTATGATAATTAATTGACGCCTGTTATCAAGTGGCAATCATACTTGATATAATCACATTCTGCATTCGACCGAAATTAAGCAGCTCGTTGATTGTTAACTTTATGACTTGGTTGCCAAACAGCAGGATACACAATGTCTACAATATTTGCTTACATGTAGATTTAGTGCATCGCAGTCTACTATACATGTAGTTATAAATGTTGCCAACAGCCGCAGCGTTGAGTGCTCTTCGCTTCTCACGGCAAACATCAGTTAGGCCCCGAATGCAATTAACATAAGCTGTTTATTACATTGACCTAAACTAAGCAGGGCTTTCGACTACTTTATTGTGTGGCAACGGCTAACAACCGTCAAGATTAGACTCTTGAAGTCTATCGTGTTTAATAATTATTATGCATTTACTAAGCTCAACTATCTACCGACTAAGTACTAAGTATCAATCGCTAGCGCTGAGCATTATTGTGAGTGGAGGACTTGGTCTAAGTTCCTACAGTAACTGTCTATTATTTTTAGACTTGAACCCATACCCTCCGAGTAACGAACTCTTCTAAGAAAATACACAGTGTGACACTAATTATTCTTTTATCACCAGATAAGACCAGATAACCAGCTATTCAATTCAATTCAATTCAAAAAGTTTTATTGTTCCACATCATAATAACAGAAAAACAACTATCAACACTAGTGTAATTTATGCAACAAACGGAGAGCCCTGAAGGGTCACAGGACCCACCAACTAGGGCTACCTAAGTACCAGATGAAGTGGTGATAATGACGGTTCGTGTACAGAGAACCAACAACAGATAATACACATAAATCAAAACAAACTTAACTAAGCGATGGCAACACAGCAATTTGAACAATTACACATTTAATAAGAGAGCTCGCATGGATTTTTAAATAAATTCAAGTTAGGCAGGTGACGAGTGCTGACAGGGATATTGTTCCAGACTGTTCCAGCTATGGACGGTAGCAGGCACTGCAGGAAATAACTCAAGGATTGAAGGCAGTGAAGCTGATAGAGTTTCCAAACAGACTATAATTGCAATCAGTTCCTATGGCCGAGATAACAATATATAACTGATGGCAATTATAGTTAGTTTGTTTATAACGATGAGCCATTTCAGATATGTACACACAGGTTAGGGTGTGCTTTTGTGATGGTCCAGAGAAACAATGATAATTATTATAGACCGTCAAACAATGGTCTAATTAAACAGAACTTTAGATGCGTCTTGACAATAATAACGCAAAGTGGGCTAAGTAATCGATAACTATCATAGACCTACTCCTTTTTGACCATTTCGAGTAGGCCTATGACCTACTTTCAAATTGTTGTCGGAAAATCCGCGTGAAAAACACTTAACTAAAATGACAAACAAAATCTTCACAAATGATTAATACCGAAGTGTGATTCATTTTCTGAAAATAATATAGGCTAGACCTACAAAGTGTAGAGCATACCGCCTTGTTTCCAATTTGTGACTAACCAAAATCTCCCACACTGGTTAGAAGAAAAAACAGTCCCTTTATCTATTGACTCTAGTCCGAAGACGCAGCGATGGGTATAAAGTTTTAGGGACTTCGTTTTATGTGTCTCAACATAAGAGTGGTTTGGGTTCTAATCCCCGTTCAGCATCTTAGCCACTCAGCTACTGCACACCCCCGCAATAGCAGTTGTTGCCAGTTTTAAACGACATCTAATGGATGCCATGGCCGTTGACAAAGGCCTTACCTTACCTACTTTATACAATGTCATAGATGTTGCACGTCCTATATTATCACCTCAGTTCAGTCTTAACAGGGACATCAGAACGATTGCGCCACCTGGCGAATGATACAGAATTTATTAGGACACCTTGTGACTTCGTTTTATAACAGTCTGAGAGAATGGCGACCTCAGGAACACATGCTCCATCTGTTGAGTAATTGAACTGTATCAGTGGATAGGCGTAAATAAGAAGCAATTAATATCTTCTGCACCACTTTACAACATTAGAACAAAAATTAATTTGATTAAAACAATCGATGATTAGATTTTGGGATTCTAATTGATTGCAATATTATTATTTTTTCGCATTTCATTTGATAATAAACATAACACCAGCTTTCAAAATGCCCTTTTCTCTCCTGTTAAATCCAATCAGTAATTTGCAACGAATTTTCAGTCATCGTGAATCTCCGAAGGGTTCACGCCAGCGACTTCATACCAAGATCAGAGGGCAGTGGAAATTCAGCCATACCCCACAGATCCCCCTATCCACCCGACTTTGATTTCTCACAAAGCTTCACTAGAGGCAGGCCACACGAGCTGCGCAACTGCTATGATCACGCAGATCGAGATCGAGTGTCTCGGATCATCTACCCGGTTACCTCTGGCGGCCCAGGCCCTTGCGCCGTTAAATAAGCGAAAAGACCCAGTTACCTCTGGCAGCCCTTGCGCAATTAAGCATGCACCATTAGGAAAGTGAAAAGATCCAGTTACCTCTGGGGCTCTTGCACCATTAGGCAAGTAAAAAGACCCAGTTACCTCTAGGCAAGTGAAAAGACCCAGTTACCTCTGGCAGCCCTTGCACCATTAGGCAAGTGAAAACACCCAGTTACCTATGGGGCCCTTGCACCATTAGGCAAGTGAAAACACCCGGTTACCTATGGGGCCCTTGCACCATTAGGCAAGTGAAAAGACCCAGTTACCGCTGGCAGCCCTTGCGCCACTAAGCAAGTGAAAAGACCCAGTTACCTATGGGGCCCTTGCACATTAAGCAAGTGAAAAGACCCAGTTACCTATGGGGCCCTTGCACATTAAGCAAGTGAAAAGACCCAGTTACCTATGGGGCCCTTAAGCAACTAAGCAAGTGAAAAGACCCAGTTACCTATGGGGCCCTTGCACATTAAGCGAGTGAAAAAACCCAGTTACCTCTGGCAGCCCTTGCGCCATTAAGCAAGTGAAAAGATCCAGTTACCTATGGGGCCCTTGCACATTAAGCAAGGGAACAGAGTACACAGAAGGCGACAAAGAAGAAGACAAAGGCAACGACTCGAGCTGAGGATAATCAACAAGAACTGTTTTATTGTCAATGCATTGGCTTCCTGTTAAATTCAGAATAAAATCTAAATTAGCCTGTTTGACCTATTATTATTATTATTATTATTTTATTTTTATTTTTTTGCCCCGAGGTATATAAACATGATCCCTCAGGGACTTTAAGCTTAATTAAAATGATAGAAGTCTGGAACGGTTATTATTATTTTATTATTGTTATTTATTATTATTATTATTATTATTATTATTATTATTATTATTATTATTATTATTATTATTATTATACTAACAACAACAACAATAACAGAAACACTAATAACAAAAATAACCTAGCTAATATCTCACTAAATTGCAAAAGGTTGTATTTCTAAATTCTTGGAAATACACTATCTGGCCATTTGTTGATTTCTACGAACGAGTAACAATAAAGTTTGAGATAATAAAAATATTAATAACATACATTTCAGAGAATGCATTCGACGATTATCTTTTGCACGTCAACTCAATAATAAAGAAGAAACTCAAGTAGAAATGGGTGGTTTTAGGTTGACGTCACTTTGTTAATGCATAGAACATAAAAATAACTGCAGCAGTAGAATCGGTATTAGTGAAGCTGTTTCGTAGCTGCCCTTACAGGCGACCACTGTGACAGGCACTTTGACAGTGGTCACTTCCTTTATTTGTTCGGCATAGACAATGGGATATGATGCAACCTGACCGATTGAGCACATATATTTGTTTCTGACGACCAATGCGTAGCCATCTATACCCCAAGTAGTGTTCCAGCTGCAACATAATTTACACAGATGCATTTTAGATATCTTCTTGATTTTGTGCTTGGCACATGACCATCTTTATTTTAGCATAACCATCATCATTTTACCATCATTTTATTGTAGCCAAACAGGTATTGCACAAGTGATATTACATACAAGTATTTCGAGTGGTTACAACAGGGGGACAGAATACTGTTTTCCCACTTTCTGGGTTGTCTTTTTTTAAACGTTAGAAATCATTGTCAAATTCTGTGCTCCGGGTAAGTAGTCTAACGTCATCCAAGTTAAACTTAGATTCTGGATGTAGGCTACATGTAAGTTCAAGACAATGATAATCAAAGCTAAAGGAATATTCGTGTCCTTTTCGAGGATCAGTGGTTGCATGTCTAGCAGACAGGGCACAGCACTGTGATAGGTCTAGACATAAACTATTAGCTTTGAAGCATTCTGGTCACCTGTTTTTGATTATCCAGTAGTCTTGTCCAGATGAGGAATCCGTTCCGTATCCAACAATTAACACTGCGTGGTTGATCCTTCCGATGCAACTGCTATTGTCGTAAATGCCTATTAAAAAGAAAAAGAGAACTGTTTTGAATTCAACGGTATCTGGCTAATAGTGGAAGAATTATAAGAAAAACTCGACTCAGATAATTAACAGTTGTTAAGTAAGCCCCACTGACAAAAATATCTTAAGATTTTATAAATCCAGGCTATGTTCAAGCTGCCATTTTGGAATATGGCGGCCTAAATACGGCTTTCAGCAATAATTTCAGAACCTTCACAGCATCTAATACATACAACAGAGTAAAAACAATCTTCATTAAAAGACGAAGAATGCTTGTATTTAACTGTTTTCTAGGATTATAGATAAATAATTATACAGCCCGTAAAAACAAAGTTTTTTACTATATCCATCTAGTATCCTATAATGCGTCTTACGAAGCAGTTACCTCTACAAAATATAGTCCGCGTTCATTTTACAACATAGCTTGCGTTGTTCAGGCTGCCGCCCGTTTTTGTTGCGGCCAATGACAACGCTGGCCAATGACAACGCTGCTATCGGAAAAGGATTCCCCGATTCGAAAAATACGCTAGCCTTTTGGGGGAGCTGAAATTTTTATAGAATGAAGTGTCTGCGAGGGCAGTCTATCTGCCAAGTTTCAGGACGATTGAATGATTGTAAGTGATAAATTAGTCGTCGCAAGATTTGACTTTTAGCTGTGGCTCAAACAAACAAGATTTTCGTAAGTTAAAGTAGATGGATAAAAAAACACAGGTTCAGTTATTAAAATTATGTATTTTAATGAGATATACAAAATGCAAATAGGTTTTATGGCGCACCCAGTAGCCTATCTCGAACATACATATGGAGAAAGCGACTATGGCGGAAGCTTGTGGAATTCTACTGTTTGTTCAGGCCATGTCTGGAGGCGACACGACTTCAGCACTGTACACTCGAGGGAAAGTTAGAGGCCTCAAACTTATTCAGAACTACGAGGAGGTGAGGGCGAAATTGAAAAATATTCATCCAAACGGACCAGAAAAGAAGCTATCAAAGCTGCCGGGGAAAAGTTCGTGTTAAAATTTTATGAATCTACTAAATTCTGCATAATCAAAGTCCATGCATGAACAAAGATACTTCCTTTACAACTGCATAGTGGCCAAAGGAAGTTGGATGCATCTTTTCAACTGGCAACCCTACCCCATTTCGTGCAACTGCAAGCTAGAATGCACCAAGAGATGCAAGTGTGTACAGTCCGGTTTGCTGTGCTCAGCGATGTGTGGAGGACAGAGATATTTAAGTTAACTAAAACTGAAAGTAACTTTATCGTTAACTGAAAAGTTCTATCTCAATTAGCTGAAACTAAGACTCTAAGACTGAAACTGAAAACTGGATGCCAAGGAACTATCTGCGTGTACTCCGTAGCTGAGATGTCACTAGATGACTCTGATGACTATAATTATCAGCCTATCACGTACACTGATATATTAAGTTTGATCTTAAATCACCATTCGCAGCACATTATTATTAATTTTTCCAGCCATAAAACCTAATTGTACTTTGTATGCCACACTGAAATGCATAATAGCCTACTTATTATTACTTTATCGTGCGTGACTTTTTTATTTTTAATCAAAAAGTTACATACAAATATTATTATTCTTCGTCTTTTAAGTACATGCGATTGAGAGCAGAGGGTTTCAGCAGACATAATCCCAAGAACATTAGAGTTATTAACTCTAGTTACTCCCGGGATGGCGTCGGGGACAGCGACTTGCCCCGCACGCCGCTTCACCTCCCAATCATCATCTCTATGTCTTAAATTAACTTGAGATTACATAATTATATATCCGCCCAATTTGCCAAGTGGTCCAGCTCAGCTACCACTGTAGCGAATATAATAGTTGCAGAAACAGCCTTTAGAAGAAGCATAACCCAGATGAATGTTGTAAATTATTATTAAATAGGACTGTATATACATATGAAGTTAGTTTTAATTTAAAATGAAATCGGAATGGAAGTATAAAACTATTTATCAAGCACATAATTATTGTTTTCAACTTACCCCCCTGCGTACATCCTGAAACTATCAGTGACGACCATTTGCACTGTGACAGGACCAAGACTTGCAACAGCCGCTAGGACGTTACTTTCGCCAGAAACGCCGATGTAACCATCACATGTGCCTCCAACGACGTCTGACTGGTATCGACAAGTTCCGTTCTTATTATATCAAAAGAAAATCATATATATTTTATTATTATTATTATTATTATTATTATTATTATTATTATTATTATTATTATTATTATTATTATTATTATTATTATTATTATTATTATTATTATTATTATTATTATTATTATTATTATTATTATGACAAATTTATTTCTTCATAAAACCAACAAACTTATTACAGACTGATTAAAAATGGCTGTTTCAATAATTTTATAAGCCGTCATTCAGTCCTGGAGACCTACTTGTTCCATTATTATTATTATTATTATTATTATTATTATTATTATTATTATTATTATTATTATTATTATTATTATTATTATTATTATTATTATTATTATTATTATTATTATTATTATTTTTTTAAATTATTATTAATATTTATTCTCTCCATCAATCAACATCAATACATCAATAGACAAGGATGCAGTAGCTGTCGTCTAAAATTAACGTCATAAATGCCGTTAGTGTCACATCTCCCTTAGGTCTGGCTCCGCTAAAGTGCCGCGGAAAGCCACCGAGTTGTACCGCTGTCCGCTGGACAGTAATAGAGAGACGCTGCAGCAAGAAGCAGGTCTCTCTCTTGTCTCCCGTGGACAGCGTCAGACTACGACCTAGATCTGATATAAAGTTTTGGCCAGTGATGTTAATTGGACCTAAGGTCTCGAGAGCTAGAGGCACGAAAAAGTGTGTGTTTAACCCTCATGCGACCAACATATTTCACTGCTTAATATGACCAACTGGGGTCCTTTGGTACCCCAATAGCCATGGCGCGTTCAGTGCTTTCTGCTCTTGATGAAATGTCACTTTTATCTTGCTACAAGTTGAAGTGGCAACAGTTCATCGTTTACCTGTGTATAATTGTGTTGTATTGTATTTATACATTTATATAGCGCCTCTTGCTGAGTCTCGCAGTGTACACCAATCAGAGGCGCTGTAAAAAATAAAACAAATGTGTACTAATACACAATCCCCCGCATCACAACATACCGTTAGAAAGGCGGTCCAGAGCTGAAGAGAATGACATACTATGGGTTGGAATATCTCGAAGGATGCAAAGTTACAGGTGTTTCACCATTTTCAGCTTAGCGACTTGTCGCGAACCAGAGGAAATGGTAAAAAGTTGATAACTTCTACAAAAATGGGCATATTCTGAAAATTAATATATCGTTTTATTCAGTTTGAATAGCTCTTTCCAAGTTAATAAGTTTTCAATTAGAATATTTTACACGAAAACCTGCAATTTTTTCGAAAAAACACTATTTTTCGTAACTTTGGCCCTCTGGTGGGGCAGAAGACATTAATATTTTTAAAACATTTCTGAACAGTTTTTGACCCCCATGCCATTAGGCCACTTTTGGTTGCTATTACTTTTTGAACTTCCAATTTTCGTTTTTTCACTCCACCCTATAATTGTTCATATGATTCGATTGGTGCTTGGATTGTAGGAGTAATGAGGCTTTCACTGACATATATACATATATAATTGTATATACTATCAAACGAATATATATATTAGTAACGGAAATCCGCAATTTTGTCATGGTTTAGCTTTCAATCATGAGTTGTCTTGTCGTCGAATCTCATGCAAAAGCACAATAGTCCAGGCAATTTAGGGTTAGACCTGGGCAATTACTTCAGAAGCAATTCATTTCTTATTGTATCTTACCTCTGACCCGATACATGCATATTTTACTGATTTTGGCGGCCATATTGGACGACATCTTGAATAACAACATACCCACACTATTGCCACTATGAGAAATCGATTCCTTGACCTTGATAGTATTAAATTCGACACTTCATTTGTTATTACAGCTTACCTCTGACCTGGTATATACATTTTTCTTTTTTGGCGGCCATATTGGACGCCATCTTGGATAGTAACATTCCGACATTATTGACACTATGAGAAATCGATTCCTTGACCTTGAAAATATTAAATTTGACACTTCGTTTGTTATTACAGCTTACTTCTGACCTGATATATACATTTTTCTTTTTTGGCGGCCATATTGGACGCCATCTTGGATAGTCACATTCCAACACTATTGTCACTACTATAAATCGATTCTTTGACCTTGATAGTATTAAATTCGACACTTCATTTATTATTCTAGCATGCCTATGACCTGATATATACTTGTTTCCTGTGTTGGCGGCCATATTGGCCGCCATCTTGGTTAAAATGCATTTTTGGGGGTTATCCCGTAGTCGGATTTTGTGAAATTTTGGATATGTTATTCAGCAATGAAAACTGATCGGGAAACCGTTTAGAAAGCTTCTGAAGTAAATTTGCCCAGGTTCAAAGTATATTTGAGCTAGATTGCCTGGACTACTACTGAAGTTGGAGTCCAGCGGTACCCCACTGGATTTTTGTTTTTAAAATATAACCTTAAAAGCAAAACTGGATTTCAATACACCAAAACAGTGAGCGATGTCCAAGTGACAAAGTCGTAAAATACCGTGAAAAATATTGGATATTAAAAAAGTAGCACAAGCCGATGCCATGCTGGGGTACCCAAGAACCCCAGTTGGTCGCATGAGGGTTAAATAGTGCATTGTAGGCCTACTTGGTCATTTTTCTGTCCGTGACGATCTCGGCTGCCGCGCCCGCCGTCGCTGCAGAGGCCTGGATGTTTGATGGTGCAAGGGTATCTACCACCGTTGCGTCCCACACCAGATTGGCGCGCCATTATTATTATTATTATTATTATTATTATTATTATTATTATTATTATTATTATTATTATTATTATTATTATTATTATTATTATCATCATTATCATTATCATTATTATTACTATTAGTAGTAGTAGTAGGCCCTACTAGTAGTAGTAGTATCATCATCGTCGTCGTCGTCATCATCATCATCATCCTCATCATTGTAAACATTTTCTAACGCGCGCAGTCACACCTCTGATTGACTATAGGTTAAACATGCCACTTTAGATCTTTTTTGTCTGAATTCAGCAGGAAGGACAGCTTTCCGAGCAAAGTTAAGGTGTTGGTACGAGTACATACATTCAGGTTGCATAGTGTTGGTACGCCATCGGTTGTACTCTGTGCGCCTTGCCATGGAACTTACTGACTAATAATAAATATCCAACTATCCGTCTTTCTGTATACCGTCTTTCGATCGGTTGGTCGGTCGGTCATCAATATACAATACTAACTATTCCTTCGTAAGGATATGATGCTTCAGAATTGATTCCTCCATTGTCCACGACGTATGCGAACGCTAACGACGGATTGCCACCATCACAACCATTGTTTCTGTAGTCCCCTGAACAATCGACCAAGTTCTGTTCACTCAGTGATACGAGCTGCCCAGTTTTACGAACATTCAGCGCCTCAAGAGCGCCAGTCTAACAGAACAACACAGTCCGTTATTTGAGTAGAAATCTTGCTAGGCTAGGTAAATATAATTGTGCAGACATTAAGCGCCACCGTATAATGACCAAGCATCAGTTGATGGCGCTGTGAGTGAAGGACTTGCTCAAAGGTCCTTATACGGGGTATCCTATCTTAGAACTTAGAATTTGTAAAGAGCAACAAAGGTCGAGATATGTCAATGGTTGATGGCTGTAATTATACGATTTTAACCTATTTGTCGCCCTTTCGATTGTCGCCCTTTTGTATGCGCGCCCTTTTGATCAGCGCTCTTTTAACCAGGCGCCCTTTTAAGCGGTGCCTTTTTGAATGCGCCCTTTTGATGGTCACCCTTTCGAAGTCGCCCTTTTGATAGTAAACCCTTATACGGTAACCGTCTCACGGGAGGCTCAAACCTACTATTCGCGTTACAATACGCGAGCTATAATTGCCCATTGGCTACCTCGTCTCTCAATATGCGACGCTGGCCTTTGCAATGACGCTAAGCAACATCGGATCCAAGTAGTAATTGAATGCGCTATCGTGGACATGAGGCAAATCTACATAGCAAAAATCCTGGTCAAGTAAATGACTGTTACCGCACGTTGGAAGAATTAAAGATGTCCCATTATCATACTGATGTGATCATCATCACGACCCTTATTATTTTTCCTGCCTTCAAGCGTCCTCGATCCGAGGATTGGCTGCTCCACGGACAATTTATGTATAAAATTATAGGCTATGCTTCTGTCTCTATGAAACATTTAGTTTCTCAGTCTATGTCACTTTAGATCTTCATAGACGTGTTTATGTATTAAATGTTTAACGTTTGCATTTTATTGGAAAGCAGACAGACGAAATCGAACAACCGAGGCAAACCCGAATTGATGTTGAATGATGGTAAAAGCTAAAAGGGTATGCCTATCACAGATTTCTATTTGGAGCGCCATAGGCTAACAAGTATTTTACCGGATTTTAATTCGAGATAACATGCATGCTATTCTTTTGTAACACACCGTTGAAGGTGATCTTAATATCAGAAAGAAGTAACCGAGCCACATCACAACACGTTTATATCTTTCATGTCAATTATCTTCAGATCAAAATGTAACGCCTACTATTAGTTCTGCCTTAGCCTAATAGTGATAACTATAATGATAGTTGAATATGTTGGTTTGCTGCAAAGTATTTTGTATCGACAAGAAACCTGTACATTATATAAACTTACAGCAGCGAATGCCCAGCAAGATCCACATTGACCCTGTAAAGTACACGAAACAATCATTAAAAAATCTATTGAACAATTAACATTAAATTTCCTTATGAAACGAACTTGGTTCAAAACATGTTTGCGAAAAGTAAGTAGATCTCAATTCATTTCGTGCTATAGCCTACGTCCGCTGCATATATTTATCTAATTTTAGTACACACGTAACTCGACTTTTTAGTAATGCATCAAAAGAAGCGTCTTCAAATAGATCAATCGAATGGAGTTTAGAGTAGGCCTAATCGTGTACTTCACATTTCTAAAGCTTTCCTTTGAGTGAATGACTCAACAACTCGATGGTCTCTTTAAATCGTAGTAACAGCCATAGTCAATTACAGGATTTCAGAAACCTGGTCGATATCCGGCAAGAAAGAAAAACTATTTCAAGCCATATAGGGTAAGCAAGTTGAGACAAAACGAGTTTGAAGCTTGGCTTTAAATAACACCGGAGAACTGACAGAAAACAAAAAAAATTAATGGATAGTGAATTTCTATTCCTCTTCATCAACCGCTGAAATCTCCAGAGATACTAACTCTAAGTGCGAGGCACAGTCAGCGAGAGAGAGAGACATAGAGAGATAGAGGGAGAGAGAGAGAGACAGACAGAGACAGAGCGAGAGAGAGAGAGAGAGACAGACATAGACAGACAGAGAGACAGACAGAGACAGAGAAAAAGAAAAAGAGAAAGAAAGAGAGACAGAGAAAGAGACAGACAGACAGACAGAGACAGAGACCGACAGAGAGAAAGAGACAGAGAGAAAGAGAGAGACAGACAGAGAGATTCAGATAGACAGAGACAGAGAGACAGAGACAGAGAGATAGGGACGGAGGGACAGTAAATAAATTGATAAGGATATTTGAAATTGCTTAACGGTATCTGGCTGCTATCAGGTCTCGTCGATTGGCTGCGTTTGTCATTGCAAAATAGGCAGGCATACCTGATCTTTGACTGGGGTAACGTAACCTTTGGTTCTCCAGTCGATCTCTTTTGGAAGTGTTTTTGAACCGGATTGGAACGAAGTGAGATTTGAATCCGTGTAAATGTCAAAACTAATCACACAAGTCACCATCTCAATGAACTCAGATTCTTCCTGCAACCGAATACATAAAAAAAGATAGTAACTTACCACGTCTTCTTTTACTTATAAATCCTTAGCGAATATGTACGAGCAGTACGACAGATGGGCGCCTTGCATGGCTGCTCGACAGTTAAGTTCGACTCCTGTAATAACTTGTGATCATCCGTTCATACTGTGACTTGTAATCATCCTGTAGTGTGTCAGTTTGAATTAAAAAACGAAGATCAATAATAATAGGCCTACTGGTGATAATGATGATGATGATAATGGCGGTGATGGTGATGGTGTTGGTGGTGTGTGTTTGTAATGATAATGATAATAATGATAATGATAATAATGATAATGATAATAATGATATCTACTTTACGAGCTAGGTACACTTCGAACTTAAAAGAAGACTGTCAAATCACCTGGAAAAGCTGATCTGAAATCCAATGTAGGGTGATCAGTTGAGTGTGATAGAATTTTTATATGAAGACTGCTGTTTTAAAAGACTCCATACCATGTCATGAAACTGATTTATCCTAGTCGTGTAGCTCGTCAAGCCTTCAGAGTAGAGATCATTATGAGCCTCGATTGCTTCCAGATTGTCGATGAAGATTTTCTTCCTATGCATTTCTTCGGCTGCATCTGCATAGGACTTGCCTGAAATTGAGGCAGCTAGTTGTAATAATGGTTGTATGGCAAATGCAATATAGGATGGAACATTCACAGGTGCAGAAATTCGTTACCCCATTTTATGTTCGTATCGCTAACAAATACTATATTTTCTGTAGGAAGAGTTAAGTCTTGTCTGTACAATGCAAATTATATGTTAATTTTTGTTATATAGGATTATATTGTGCGACCAATTTCAGTTGACAACTTTTCTGTTTAAAAATTTGAATGCTTTGAAAATCAAAACGTACTTAACCCTTTGGAGGTGAGGTGGGGTATGACAAACCCCATAGCTATTCTACGCTGCTTTTTCTACGGAAAACGTAGAACCAGCTTGGATTATTTTTGTCTACCTTAGTGAATGTGAAATACGGACACTTTAGGACACTTTCAGGTAGTTTTTGGACGCCATTTTTTTATTTCTTGCATATTAAAGTGAAATTATAATTTTCGTATACATATTGATTTTAATGAATTAAAAAAGTAACGGCACAGTGCCGAAAAATTGTGCGATTATAAGATATTACTGCATATAGTGTTGTACTGATGCAAAATTGATCCATTATTACGGGTATTATGTCACGTGTTCCCAAATGTTACATGTTTCGAGGGCCACGAAGATGCCATTGCAAAGGGCCGCTTTGATTTTGAGCTCCACCACACTGGCCATATCAATTATGATTGAAAACTGTTATTTGTTCCTGAAAATCACCAGTTTAGCCGATAATTGGTTACATAACTATAGTTTAGCTCACAATTTATGTTATGCAGTTGATATTGCGACTTGCAAGGAATATATGTATTGGGGTATGTCAGACCCCACCTCACCTCAAACGTTACAATGCTTCACCTCACCTCCAAAGGGTTAATTGGTCGACGTTATTGGTTCAATTACTCACTTTTCGCTTTCTTAATTTAGCAAACGTATTCCTATGTAATTGGCCCTTGAGCTTACAACCATGTAGGCCTATGCATATTGGTTTATTTCAAAAAAAGGCAACAGGCATAACGCTGTAGGTGAACAGTAACAATTGACAGTATGGCTACTTAATATGGTTGTGTTTGTTAGTACATGTTTCTATATAACATTATTGGTGTAAAGTCAATCGAGTCTGCCTGACTCTCTGGATTTTGACCCTCTGCTTATCGATTTTGTTTTGATTGAGCGCCTGTGAATAAGCTGGTTCCCGCGACTTCGCCTTTGTGGGCGCTGTAGAAGTTTCGAGTTTACGACAACTATTACGATTATCAGGGAGGGTAAAGTTGTGCGCCATGTGCCGAAAGTTATATATAATGGTTCTCGCTGCAGTGGGCAGAGGCCACGGAGGATGCGAAGTCCATTGCCCTGTACTGCTCTGCTATTGGTTGAGACTAAGTCTTAATCAACCAAGAGTCGTACTCGCCACACATGAGTCTCATATGTAGCCTATACATGCAGACGTAGGTACTGACACTTAGACGACATTTAAAACATAATCAACGAAGGTATACTTTGAAATTAGTAAATAATTAGTTTAGTAAATATTCGTCATGTAATAAAATATAGTCTATATCATCAAATAAGACATCATTATCTGATTATAATTGTTACTAAATAACTACAAGTGCTGCCTTATCAGCGTCGACATTTAGACACTCCCAACGCATGTATCATGAAGCGTGCAGTCAGCGTATACACACACATACATACATACATACATACATACATACATACATACATACATACATACATACATACATACATACATACATACATACATACATACATACATACATACATACATGACCAAACCCATAATCATAAATTGTATTGTTCCCAGCAAACGTAGAATAAGTTTTATAAATAACTTACAATCATATTATGTTCACTGGTTGAGAACCAATGGGAATAGAAAACCCTAAAGGGAACAAGTCTCAACTAGTAGGGTCACCCATTCGTCTTATATTACGTGAGTGACGGACTGAATAATAATATTATATTATTATACTATATTTCTAATCATTCATTCATTCATTCATTCATTTCAGGAATTTATATAGCGCCACTTCAAGAAGCCTACTCAGAGTCGCTTTAACAACTCATCTGACCAAAACCAGGTGTAGGCCTACCGTTACCAATCAAATAGGCACGCTATCTGCGTTTGAATAGATGGATGTTTTTTAGTTTTGTATGTCATTGGAGATATTATTCCAGAATATGGAACCAGCGAGTCTAAATGATAATTTCCGGGTGTTAGTACGAAAGTAAAAAGGCGTCAAATTTGCTGAGGGATGCACAGCGTAAGGATTAGATTCAGCTGTGAATTTAAAATAATTATTAATTGTGTAGAAGTAGTGCCATTGCTCCCTACGCCCGCGACTGCATTGTTCCCTGGCGGACAACGTAATGCAAAAAAGCGTTCTTAATAAGAATGCTATATCATGTACACCAAAGTGCGAAAATACAGCTTTATTAGAGTTATGCAACTCCTAATTGATGCAATTAATTATCTGATGTGAGATGGATTAATAAAGAATATACTTACTTACTTGAGAAGGTTTGTCCATGTTTGTCCATATTTTGGCGCTTGCCTGCTTCATTAGCTAATAGATGGCAGCTGCAGCAGTTAGATAGTTAGGTATTCCTGTTTAACAACACGGTGTAGTAACATAGACCATTAGCGTCGCCCTCCTCCTTTATCCAGGCTTGGGACGGGCACCGGCTGGCACTAAGCACGGATGTGCAATGCACGGACGTCCGGTGGCGGAGTTAGCAGTTAGATATTTTCGAATGATTTATCTAAACGAACATCTAATGAAACGTTAGTAGCTCCTGAAGCATGAGAATTTACGAACAGTATTAATGCGCTATAAAATTTCTCAGATTTATTCCTATTATTGCAACTCGAAATCTCGGTGATAAATTTGACGTCATAATAAGATTGCAATTCCTTCAAACTCGAAAATAAAAATGACGTCTTCAACGGCATGGCAACTGTTTCAAAAACAATGCATAAAACGTCATCCAATAATGGCATTGTTGTCCACGGGCTATGTTATATTACACGACATCGCCTTCACGATGACACCTTTTCAACTGCAGGTGGCAGCAGTATGCGTCTATACAATAACTTATATCGAATGTGTAGCCTAACTCCGGAGGCGCAAAATGCCTGTGCGTTAAATGCCTGTGCGTTGGTTTATAGAACCACGACGACTGAAGAGTGATTTTATCATTCCACGAGTTTCGTGTTTGCCACCTCACAACTCGTGACAAAAGTTCCGAGAAGCATTCGAGTATGTCGTATTCAAATTACACGAATAGGCTATAATAGATCCGGTTAACTGACATTTTGCATGGAGCGGAGTGAGTTGCAATTTCTCAAGGGTTCATTCGTTAGATTAACCCTAAGTACCAGCCGCGCGTTTCCTGTGTGTTTTAATTAACTCCTTTGGCGTTCTACCCTGCAGAGGCAACCTCCGTGACCGTAGGTGTAGGGCATTTGTCGGTTAAGTGCGCGATCTCATTTATTTGTCATGGTGCCCAAATTGACAGTTGGGATCAAACTCCATGCATCTCTTTTTACTATCGACTTAGATTCTAAACAAATCTGTAAATTTGTCATAAATCGAAATAATGAAATAAATTATAGACTAAATAATAGATCATAAAGCCAAAATCGAACGTTTTAAGGAAAGTGGACGAGTGGCGCGCGGTAACTTATGGAAGACCCTCTTCTGTGACACGTGATCAGCTGCA
>JACEVL010001987.1:0-22393 GCA_020284085.1 Aporrectodea caliginosa
TGCAGTTTATTGATTCACTTACAATTTCTATAACATACAGTATCACATAATGCATTTTGTATTATGTCTACAGAGAGACTGGAGAACTTGTTAAATTATTATGTGAGAAGTTGAAAGGTAAACAATGAGTCTGAGCGGTTATTTGTTTTGCTAGTGGTGCTAGTTGAAAGAGTCACAACCGCTGAGTCCACTACAGTTTGTGTTACCGAAGAAAGGAACGGAATTTTTCGATGCTAGTGTTGTGGCAGACCTAGCGGACATTCACGTCATCAACTAGATGGGTTTGGCTATTCCAAATAAAAGCTTTTGGCAGGAAACCAAAGTGGAAAGTGGAAAGATAATCAAGAATTATAGGAAACCAGTTCAATGGTGCAGAAATCCAGACTATGAACTCTGCGTTTGCGTGAGAAAAAAAGAACACCGATAACTGGTCGTCAAGTATAGAGAGAAGCCAATGCATTGTTTAGTATACGAGAAAGGAAGAGAACAAACAAAGAGGCATGGTTGTGAAAAGTTGTCATAATTGATGGTTGGACAGACATTTAGTCAAATTCTGTTCAGTTCTAGTAACAACAGCAAATTATGGTAAACAATGTGGAAAATACACGAGTGAATCGAATCCAAGTGGTTGATACTCGGAGCGTCAAGTCGAAAGGCAAGAGAACAAAGACACTGAAGTATAGGTTTTGATTGGATGTGGTGTAAAAAGGGCAGTATTATTTGACAAAGGAATTCAAAGAAACACAATGGAAAAAGATTAGTATCGTACAGTGAAGCGTTACTGCAGTGTGTTGACGTAGAAAATCGTGGTGCAGATGCAGTAAAAGTGAAACCATTGGTCGACTCAGGTACAGATATACCAATGACCTACATGTAGCAGAAATTGTTAACAAATGAAGAGTTGTCAGGTGTATAGAACAAACCGACATTTATTTGATTGAAACAGTAGGCCTTCATGTATCTTTTGTCACTCTGCTACACGTTCATGTGCTATGATTTTTTCATATGCCACAAGGTACATATGATCCCTCGGGGACTTTATTATTATTTTTATTATTATTATAATTATTATTTCTCCCGAGGTAGATATGATCCCTCAGGTGATACAAACATTGTTCCGAGACAGAAAATATGAGCATCTGGAACGGTTACGTTTCCTTCAATTCAGGCAAATATTTTTATATATTTGTTATCTATTATTAGTTTTATTGTTATTATTATTATTATTATTATTATTATTATTATTATTATTATTATTATTATTATTATTATTATTATTATTATTATTATTATTAATTTTATTATTATTATTTTAAAAATCAGAGTTATTATTATTATTATTATTATTATTATTATTATTATTATTACTATTATTGCTAATAATTATGCATTCATTAAGCGCCACAATTCAATGACGAAGCATTAGTAATGATGCTGAGGAATTATGAGTGAAGGATTTAGCGATACACGTTAGGTGGTTTAAATGAGGCAATTATGGCTGCAGACTGGTATAATATAAGACGAATTATGATACATGATGCCTGGCGAATAATCAGCAAAAAATTACTTAGAAGGTGAAGAAAAGCATTGGAACCGACTCGTCCGACATAAAAGAGTAATCAGTGCCGGATTAAGGCATAAGCAAGATGAGCCATGGCTTAGGGACCCTGAAGTTTTTGAGGGCCCAACACCCGAAGAAATTGAATCAAATTGTTGTAGCAAATTACTAAGTTTGTATAATTTTAAATAATTTAGCGCTTTACCCTGAAATATATTTCAGCACTAGTAAGTTTTAGCACAGAATAGATAGAGCTTTATCTATTCGTGGTTTTAGTTACTACTTACTGTACTTACTGAGTACTTAGATAGCTCTGACTCACAGTCTGTACAGGCGCCCATAACGACCGACGTCAGACATCAAAGACTCAATGCCGAAACTTAAATTCTAATATTATTTCCCACTCTGTGTCGACCATACATGTATCGACACATTGTTGACACGGTGACTGGACGCAAGCGGGTGTAAATTCTGATATTACTTTAGTATGACGGAACATAATAACATTAGCATTATTATATCACATTCTAAAAAGTGAACCGTCAGTGACATTTATAATGAAGCGGTCATATCCAAGTGGTTATGAAAAAAGAAAGAAAATAACAGCTTTGTAAGAAAAGGACATTGTATTCAAACATTTATAAAGCGCCTCTCATAGGGTGAACCATTCATAGGCGCTCCCAGTGCGCAAGGCCAGAGAGAAGAAACAGGTTTTGAGAAAAGCAAAGGTGGAAGAGAGGTTACTAGGTGGAATTCGAGAGCGAGTAGATGGAGACAGCGCATTCCAAAGAGAGGGACCAATTGAGGTAAAGGACCGGGACTGAGCCATAGCTGTTCTAGCATGAGGTACTAGAAGCTCAAGTCTGTTTGATGAGCGTAGTGGTCGATGGGAGGAGGCTGAAAGAGACCGGTGTAAAACATCAGCTAAATATTTTGGGGCAAGACCCCTTTGTGCTTTGAAGACTAAAATGAGGATTTTGAATTTAATGCGAGCAGAGAGAGGAAGCCAGCGCAGTTGCTCAAACATGAAAGCAGAAATGTGAGAGTACCGTGGTAGGCGTGCTATTAATCTGGCGGCAGCATTTAGGACCGACTGAAGAGGTGAAAGACGAACCTTAGGAAGACCAATGAGAAGAGAATTACAGTAATCAATTCGGGAGCATATGAAAGCATGAACCAGAGTGGTGAAAACAGAAGATGAGACAGAACGCCGAACAGCCCTAAGACGCCTTAAATGAAAATAAGAAGAACGTGTTAGGTTAGAGATATGATCTTTAAAAGACAGGGAGCTGTCTAGCGTAACACCCAGATCACGTACAGTTGAAGAAAAGGAATAGTGCGGGAAACTTTCCAAGAGGAGAACAAAATCAATCTTCAGAAGCTGTTGGGGGTGCCAAACCAAATGAACTGGGTTTTGGAGGCGTTAAGGCAGAGACGGTTTGATGCCATCCAGGAGTGAAGAGAATTTGAGAGAGATTGAATGCGCTCAACTAAGTGCATCTGGGATGAAGGAGACCCATGGACAAATGCTTGCACAATGCACATCATCTGCAAAGAGATGACCAGCAGCTCCAGAGAGTGGGAAAAGAGAGAGAATGTCAGCTGTATATAGAAAGAAGAGCAGGGGATCCAGGACAGAGCCTTGAGGAACACCCAATTTGATGTGGATCCAATTAGTTCTGGAATCACCCGAGATAATCATGTGGGTTCGCTCAGACAAATGAGATCGAAACCAACAAAGGGGAAGGCCTTGTAACCCATAAGAAGTCTCAAGACACTGAAGAAGAATATTGTGGTCAACCATATCAAAAGCTGCAGAAACATCATAAAGAGCCAGGAGGGTGAGTTCAGACCTGTCAACAGCAGAATAGATTTAAGAGAGGAGAGAGAGAAGAGCAGTCTCCGTAGATTGATGAGCCCTGAAGCCTGACTGATTTAGGGGAAGAAGACCAGATTGTTCAAGATAGGGGAGGAGCTGGAGGGAAACAAGGCGCTCAAGAGTCTTGGATAAGAAAGACAGATTAGAGATAGCTCGATGGTTTTGGCAGAGATTAGTATCAAGGTTAGGCTTTTTGAGTGAAGGAAAGACAAGAGCACATTTCTGAGATGGAGGAATACAGCCCTCAGCGACTGACCTATTAAAGAGATAAACCAAAAAGGGACCAAGGTCATCTAAAATGTCACTGATTACAAAAGGGGGTAGTGGATCTAGTTCACATGATTTTAGATTTGCAGACTTTAGAACTAGACGAAGGTCCGATTCCGAGATAGGACGGAAGCTATCGAAGACAGCAGACGTCGATGAGAATGTCGGTGAAGGAGCATCAGCAGTCGAAGCGCGAAGTCGGTCAATCTTGGTTGTAAGCATTTCTTGAAATTCATCTGCAGTGAAGGATGGAGTTTCAGTCGAACGAGAAGGACGACCGAGGAGACCCGAGAAAGATGACCACAGGCGTCTAGGGTTTTTTCGTTTCTCAAGACCAATTTTTCCCAATGATCAGCTTCCTTCTGATGGTAGAGGCGATGTAATGAGCGAAGTTGGTTAATCCAAGCTAGTCGATCATCAGGCTTCTTAGTCCGGCAATAACGACGTTCCAAAGATCGGGTACGACGACGAAGTCGATGACAGTCAGCATCATACTGACTGCCAGTGGGCGCTGACGTGTCCAGACTTTGCGACGAGGTAGCATGGCATAAAGTAGATTTGTAACCGTAGAAGTATACAGGTCAAATAATTGTGCGACTGAGAGGACATCCAGAGTAGGATCTAGCGAAGAGAGAAGAGTGTCTCGTAAAGCAGCGCTGAAGGCACACGAGTCGAACGACTTCCTTCCACGTATCATGCGGATGGAGCGAATCGGTTGAAGATGAATGAAAGGAAGAGTGAACGTGATGACGGAATGGTCGGAGAGCGTCGGAGGAAGAAATTTGAGGTCATCCACTTGATTATCTTCACCGGTAATGACAGGGTCAAGGTTACCGCCTAGTCGGTGAGTAGATTCACTGATATGTTGCCGAAGTCCAAATTGTGTCAGAAGGTCAAGAAATCGAACGGAAGTAGGTAGCGTAGGTTCCTCAAGATGAATGTTGAAATCGCCGAGGATAATGAGTTGGGAATTACGCGTAACAATGGTCTCAAAGATGGTTGAGAGTTCTTCACAGAATTGAGCTGTAGGAGGAGAAGAACCAGGTCTGTAGACTATGAGTAAGGTGATAGGACCATGAGGAGTTGCAATGCTCAGGCATAGAGCTTCTAACGTGGTCAATGAATCGTCAAGAGCTATCTGCGAGACACGTTGTGAGGAACGAAAGAACACGATGATGCCTCCACCACGGGCTGATCGACCAGCTGGATGAGGCGGTCGAGGGCGGTCACGCGATGAGAAACCAAACGGAGTCGCACGGAGAACTGGAACATCATCAGAGGCAAGGTGCCAGCTTTCAGTGACGGCAAACACATGATGAACATCTCCATAAACAACATGGTTTATTAAAGCGCTGCCTTTGCAAGCCGAGCACCAACTAGTGTTATAAGTGCATTGAGTGCAACCGAAACCACTGCTATTGCTATTGATGATGACTTAGACTTGTCGGATGAAATAGTGTCACAGAAGTGAAAAACAGATGAAGTAGAAGCAAATTCTGTAATCTTCTCGATATGTGCGCCGAAAGTTACGAAACTAACATAAGCAATTGCAGTTTGATGATATTGCTGAAGAATTTTCAAGGCAGAAATCAAGGAAAAAGTTTTTTAAGTTTTATTTTCGATAATCTTAATTGTTCTAATTTAACACAGTAATTACTCTATTAGCTTGTAAATTAGTCTATTCAGTTCCATTTAAGTAACAAGTAATAAGTTTAGACTTTATGAACTGTTAGTGCAGCTTTCAGTTGGATCTCGTATTACCGTATTGGTAATAACAGAACTAGTAACATCCAGTTACGTTACACCCTACTACCCTAGTACAGCAGTACTAGTAACATACGGTACTGAGTTCTGTAAAGTGCAAGTTGTTCAATCTAAAGTAATAAAAAAAAGAATTTTTAAATAAATCTTATAAATTGCCTATAAAATGATTAGTTAACAGTACACGTGCAATACATGTATTATTATTTAACCTAGGCCTATATTTCATTAAAAAACATGGCTTATCATGTACGTTAAGAACTTTGTGTACAGATGACCGTACTTTGATAATTTGGCTAGCTTTCCTATAAGGTTAAGGCCCCGGATGTCTTAATCCGGCTCTTGGCTTAAGGCCCCCGGAAGTCTTAATCCGGACCTGCCCAGCGGTTGAGCTAAACGTCAAATTGACAAACTGTTATGGTCTACATTCATTCACGCTTTTCCGACCGTAGAGTGTATTTAGAAAGCATTCAAAGCATTCAAAGCATTCAGTATCAGGTCACGCTTATTTGAGGTTGCTGCTTGGTTCTCCTAAAATAGCCTAGGCCTGTAGGCCTAGCATATCCGACACAGTCACACTCCAACACACCTGAAATGAGACGCCTAGCTGAGTTGGCCTACTCGTGAGCGTTGCAGCCAAGCTTGCAAGTTTGCCAACAGAAGTCAACAACGAGGTTTTTACAAAGTTTTCAGTAGCCAAGGTTTAACCGTTCGACTGGGAAATCTATTGCTCACTTACTGAGGTCAGTACTCGCAGTAATTTCTAGAACAATTAATTCTCAGTTCGTCACGAATTAACTCATAAAGACTACAGTGGTAGTTGGCCCTATTGTTCCTCTTCAATGTAGCCTATTCACTCAAAACACATAGACTTACGTCAGCAGCATTAAAATTGTTTCTCAATCCACAACCACTGCACGTTTCGTGTATGCCTCACCAGCTTCAATGCTAACCACAGGCTATACATCATGTCAAATGCTTCCAAAAGCGCTGGCAGATATTGAGATCCGCGCCAGCCCTCTTAATCGCGTGAGCGAGCGCTGAGGGTGACGTGATAGGCTGCTGTGGGCACCCTAGCACCCTTGTTAGTCCCACGCCAAATATTCAAAACTTTGCCCACTTAAAAAATTCTGTGCCCCTAAAAATTTCTTGCGGACGTCCATGCTCTGGCATGAATGTTTTGAACCATTTGTAATGAACCATTTGTAGTTTGTGCAGATCTTTTCAGGTATTCCACTATTCCAAAGAGAAGAGACAGTAGTCAGTTTGCTGGAAACAATGCATTCGCTAGTGGGATTAAGAAAGTATGAAGCAAGAGATCTGATTCTTTGAATATCCCGTATGTAGAAGTGAGCTGATCGCTATAAAGCTGAACATAGTTTTAAAAGTGATATAGTGGGATGAAATGCATGGCCATTCAATACCTTTAACAAGTAGACCTGATCCACCCGACTGAACAGACGTAAGCTAATCAAATTTTCGTATTAACTAGTAGAGTTCGAGTGAACTTTGAATGAGGACGAATGGACAATACACACCTTTGCGCGCCTAAATAGGCCTACGTCTTCAGGCGGTTATTCGGTATAGGCCAATAATATTATAAAAGGACGTCTCCCTGTTATTACTTTGCGTGCATGCGATCAGCTTCTGGCACCCTGTAGCAAACTCACACAAGCATATTAGGTCTGTTGAATACCACATCACATGCTTTCTTTGAAGGTCTCTTTTCCTATAGCCCTTCGCTGCGTAAATATTGCTCTTCATATACAGGAAAAAATGTAGAAATGATTTCTGGTGAGCTTGATCCATTTCAAACATTCTATTACCGTTATAATCTATACCGCTGTCATATTAGGCATACTCACTCGTTGACACCCAAACCCTTTACTCATGGCCCAACCAGCGCATCTGCTTTACTGGTCGCGAGGGACCTTGAGAACATCACGGCGCTGGACCTTTGGATGTCTTCTAACCGTCTCTCCACCTTAATTCAGGTAAAGTTCAATTCATTTAGCTTGCTGTTCTAGTCCAACTCGACAAGGTTGACATTCTCATTCTCTTCCCTAGCCTATTCTTCCTCATTTCGTAATCTCGGCGCTACATTGGATCCAGATCGCATGTACAGACCATGTAAATCGTATCTCTCAGACATGTTTTTTTTATCTACGTCAACTCCGCACCATCCGTCACTCGCTCTCCGTTCACGCCGTCACCACTCTCGTCCATGCATTGTATCTGTACTAGGATTCACGTCGGCAGCTCCATCTACATGTACATTGAACTCTTCACTGATGCTTCCCAAGCTTCAGTCAATACTGCTTGCTGCATTGTTGCTGCCTGCCTTATTGGTGGTCTTCCGAGGTTTGCTCATAATTTTATATCTGCCTTCATCGGAGAAACTCTCCACTCGCTTCCTACATGGGCGTATTTAGGGGAAATAAGTTTCCGACATTTTTTTATATGCTTTTACATGCAAAATACAAAAAAACCTGGACTTTTGCGACGATTTTCAGTGGAAAACCCTCCCCAGAAATTGTAAAACCCCTTTCGACATTTTTTTCTGGCTACGCCCATGGAATCGTGTGCTCCAGCGCATCCAGTTCACATTTATCTCACATGCGCAAATGTTGGGTTGGGGTTGCTCCTTGCGTTTGCTTGCAGATGAGTTTTTTTCCGTCGTGATAACTTTGACAACATAGCCTAGAGTTGATATGGGATGAGTACCGTTGTTGGCTGCTGGCTTCCCGGTCTCGTTTGTTTTTCGTATTAATGTATGTACGCGTGTGTGCGGTTAGGCAACTGGTATAACAAAGAAAATACTTACTTGCTTACTTACTAACATTGCGTATCGGACTAATCTCTCGTTCCTGTTGCGGATTTGTACGTTTGATTCTTAGGAATCAATAAAGCAGAAAAACTAACAGTAACTGACCATGTCGACCGGATCCTGGCTTCCTGTCCCTCCTCATTGTATGCCTTGCGAATTTTACGTGCGCACGGTATGCCTAGACAGGCCCTATTTGAGGTGGCGCGCGCCACAACGGTGGCTCGGCTGATGTATGCGTCCCCGGTGGGGGTTCATGAACTGAGGGGAGCGCGATCGAATGGCAAAGTTTATCCAGAGGGTGAAGAGGGCTGGTTTCCTTCCTCCAGACAGCAGACTCCATTGCCAGCGAAGCAGCCGACGTGCTGTTCAGGGCTATAATCAGCGACCCGAAACATGTCCTTCGACGGCTATGCTCGGTTCGGCAATAGGGCCAATACAAGCTACGCTCTAGACCCATCCATTCGCCCTTCCAGGCAAAGACAATAAGAACTTTCTGTCTCGTATGATGTTCAAAAACATTTACTAGTCATAACAGTCAGCTGACCTTACAAGACAAAATTTATGTTTCATAGCTGCTATAATCTACAACAAATTGTCATTTGTTGCGTTTGACAACAAAATTTTGATGGAATAAACGAAAATACCTACATACATACATAGGCCTGCATACGATATTTTTCAAAGGTCATCTTGGCCCGCGTGACTATTGGAAAGAATAGACATCCTAATGTGCGGTCGAGTCAGAAGGCCGTCTGCAATTTTCTACTCCTGGAGGAGAAGCGACAAGGGTCATAGGTCATGCCTATTTGGAGTGACCTCTACCGATAATCAGTGGTGGCGGTTCAACCTGCCGACCAACAGGCTGTGAATACCTGTTATGCGTACACCCGGCGACTCGAGAGTATAGCCGGACATGCATCATCTTCCACCAGTGAGGAACTGCTGCGTGGTGGCGACAACAGTCGTGTGCCGAGGACACTACCTCCTGTCGTCCCTCCAACTATCGATTCAGCAAGGTCCAGAGACTCTAAACATTACGCTATCCGTCAACTATGGATAGGATTCTGTTGGTTAGGATTGGGTCCGACACTGAAGTGACTCATCTATAGTTCTCATTGCATTGTTTTTGCTTACTAATGAAATTCAGGTTCTTAGTGACATTTAACTTCACAAAGGCTTGCGTAGATTATGATTGTTTTTCTCTTGAAGTGGCGTTACATAAAATTTATAATTACAATAATTACAATAATAGTTACAATTTCTGTCTTACAGGAAAGTCTGATTGCGAGTCGCTCCATTACATCGAAGCAAGACTTTTAATTAATGCGATGGATGGGCCACCACTTCAGTCAATCGCAGGAGTTAATGGAAGTGCTGACGAAGACACCTGGACACCGTTGCACGGGTCGGCTTACGTTGGCGATCATCAGACCGTTGTGGAGTTGCTGAGGCAGGGAGATTCAGTCACCGTACTCTCATCTAATGGAAGAACTCCGCTGATGTTCGCATCGTTACAAGGACATGACAGCGTAGTATCGGCATTACTAGCACACACGACCGATGCAGATATCGATGTCAAGGATAACGAAGGAAGAACGGCGCTGCATCATGCGACAGACAACGTTCACGCTTCGATCGTCGAATTACTCATGGAACATAGAGCTGACATGGATACGGTCGACGTTCAGGGATTCGCTCCATTACATATTGCGATCGCCAAAAACAGTCTTGAATTGGTCAGATGTTTTCTAAACGCTGGGGCGAACGTTAATATAACGGACCCAAAAAATGGCTTTGTAGGTCTCCACATCGCAGATGAAGGAGACACTCCAATTATCAGCGCAGCTGTGAATAACAGCATTGATTCCCTTTCTGTGCTACTCAATCACGATAACACAGACATCGATGCGAAACGTAGATTTAATGGAGCAACTGCTCTGGCAATTGCAGCTTATATGGGTTACAGCGCAATTGTAGAAAAGCTGATAGCATACGGAGCCAACGTCGATGCCATCGATGATGATGGTCGTACCCCGTTACACTATTTGGTCGATCACAATCCGGGCGAGAAAAAGTCAACAGACAGCGACCATTTCAAAGCTGCTGAGCTTCTGATCAAAAGTGGAGGTGCAACCGTAAACTTTACCGCTGACATGGATACGGTCGACGTTCAGGGATTCACTCCATTACAGACGGGGATCGCCAACAACAATCTTGAATTGGTCAGATGTTTTCTAAACGCTGGGACGAAAGTGAATATAGCGAACCCAAAGACTGGCTTTATAGGTCTCCACATCGCAGCCCAGGAAGGCTTCTGTGATATTATGGAACTTCTCTTGGATCATGTCGACACAGACATCAACGTACAGAAAGTCCGCGGATATACTCCGTTACACATTGCAGCTTATTATAACCGCCCAGATGCCGTCAAGATGCTGCTACAGAGAGGCGCAGACGTAAGCAAGACGACAGATGATGGATACACGTCGATTATATGCGCACCTTTAAACAACAGCGTTGACTCTCTTTCTGTGCTACTCAATCACAATACCGGTAACTCTGACATCGATGCGAAATGTAGGACTGGTCGCTTCAATGGAACAACTGCTCCGGCAGTCGCAGCCTCTCTGAGTTACAGCGAAACTGTAGAAAAGTTGATAGCACACGGAGCCAACGTCGATGCCAGCGACGATTATGGTCGCACCGCGTTACACTACATGTACGTGGGCATACGAAAACCTGGCGACACATCGCGGATACACTCCGATTATATGCGCGTCTTTGAACAACAGCATTGACTCTCTTTCTGTGCTGCTCAATCACGATAACTCAAACATCGATTCGAAATGCGACTATAGGCGCTTCTATGGAGCAACTGCTCTGGCAATTGCAGCCTATCTGGGTTACAGAGCAATTGTAGAAAAGCTGATAGCAAACGGGGCCAACGTCGATGCCATCAATGAATTTGGTTGCACGGCGTTACACTCTGCGGTCATGCGTGCCGTTGTAGATCCAAGAAAGAGGAAACAATCAACAGACATCGACCATTTCAAAGTTGCTGAGCTTCTGATCAAAAGTGGTCGTGCTAACGTAAACGCCTTAGACTTTGACGCTGAAACTCCGCTTCACTATATTGCGCGCCATAATCCTGGTAACTTGCAGATCATGCAGCTAATAATTGATAGCGCTGCCGACATAAATGCCCAGAACTTCCAAGGCGTTACTCCTTTACGTCGTGCGATGTATAATGTTAAAAAGAGCGCTCACTATAAGGACGCAGTTAACTTTCTCGTTCAGCGCGGTGCCGATCTGTACAGAGAAGATTGTGGAGAATAAAGGCTGGGAATCGCTGTTTTCTAGGCATCGCTTTCCGCCGAAGCTGGTCGCACAATTTGTAAGTCCGTTCGAACTTAGTATCATCAGAGAATCCAACCAACCGATCGACTATCTGAACAACACACGCCTACACTTTGCGGTAGGCGATGAGAGTATGACGGGTTGTAGGAGGACAGGGTCCATGGTATACGTTCAACTCAGAACGGGAGGGGACTTAACAGTTCAGAATATGCTTGGTAAGACACCATTGCACAGTGCACCGCTGCAATTCTGAAACATGTACTTGAGTCGGAGAATTTTAAAGCGGAATTCTTTCTTGTCAAAGACAGAAGAACTCCGCTACATACTTACTGCTGCGAACCACGATTCGACGTAACCAACACACAGAGCTTACAGCAGTTAGCAAAACAAATTAAACCCAACGACAAGATCCAGTTGCGAGATTTAGTCAACATTCCAGATGACTTTGGTCGGATCCCTTTACACTATGCCGCCGAAGTTGGACATGTTAGTAAATTGAGATACTTTCTCGAATGTGGATCAGATTGCAATTTGAGGGATATGCAAGGCCCAATTCCGCTGCACTATGCAAAGACGAGATTCGTCTACAATTTACTGTTGAAATACACAAAAAACGAACGGATCATAGACGTCGATGGTCTGGAACCAAATGAAATTATGCAGATGAGACAAATAGACGGAGAACGTGTTCTAAGAATGAAAGATCTTAGAACAGAACGATTTGGCAAGCTACAGAAGTACTTAAAAGAACCTGTGAAGCTCCTGCTCAAAGGCATTTTTGATAATCCGCAGTCCACTTTCTTCGTGGGTCAACGCATGAATGTACTGCACATATTCAAACCAACCTTCTGCGCCCAGGAGGCCGTGTGGAAGATCTGGAACGAGCATGATTATTTTAGAGCGGAATTCTTTCTTGTCAAAGACAAAGGTGGAAGAACTCCGCTACATACTTACTGCTGCGAACCACGATTTAACGTAACCAACACACAGAGCTTACTGGAGTTAGTCGATCGGTTGGTTGGATTCTCTGATGATACTAAGTTCGAAAGGACTTACAAATTGTGCGACAAGATTTGTCTACAATTTATTGTTGGACTACACCAAAGACGAGCGGATCAGAGACGTCGATGGTCTGGAACCCAATGAAATTATACAGATGAGACAAACTGATGCAGATCGGGTACTAAGAATGAAATATCTAAGAACAGAACGATTTGGCAAGCTTCAGAAGTACTTTAACGAACCTGTGAACCTCCTGCTCAAAGGCGTTTTTGATAATCCGCACTCCACTTCCTTTCTGGGCCAACGCATGAATATACTGCATATATTCAAACCAACCTTCTGCGCCCAGGAGGCCGTGTGGAAGATCTGGAACGAGCATGATTACGCATATCGCGACGTTGCATCACACAGAATCCGAGAGGAAGTCAGTCGTTTCATGGACCGATTAATGTTTGTAACGTTTCCCTAATAATAGATTTTTATCTATTTTCGGGTATGTCCTGATCGTGAACACGTGTTACCTTTAATGTCTCTATCAATCGTGATTAGTTGAATGTGTGTCATGTTATACAGTTCAACCAATAAAATCAAGTCAACTCAGCTCGTTTTGAATATTAATGATATTTAAATGAAAATGTCAATTATTACAATATGGTCTCGTTTAATTAAGTCTAGGGGTAATTTAATGAGATCGTTTAATATTCTAACTTGACCTTACTTAGACCAGCGCAGTCTAATTAGGGACTTAAGTATTATGGGGAATCTAAAATACCTCCCACGTAGATATTTGAAGTAACTTCTGTGCACTCCAAATGTCTTCACTTCGGATACGCGGAGAGCTTTCACTACTGTTGGAAGATGACGATGGCGTCCGTTGACTCGGTAAGAGAATCCTTTCTTTCTGTAGTTAATTCCATGTAGATCCACATCTTCTCAGGAAAGCGTAAGAGTTATGAAGAATAAAGACAGTACTTTAAAGCTTCAATGTTAACTCCACTATGTATATTTATTCCACCGTTCAGTTCGAATAAGTTCCGACGACGAACTTAAACAACGCTCGTAGATTTGAATTCCTGTGCTTATCGAGACGACGTTTGACTTCGCTCGATCTAGAGATTCCTTTGGCAGAATCTGTTACTACTGCACTGTTCCTACACTCCTCGAGTATAGTTCAAGTCGTAACCGTATCGACTTACGACTATTAAAACTTCGCAACGCTCTATTGCTTTAAGATCGCAACTAGAAGCGTCTCGCAACGTCCATCCTCTCTCACGACGGATGCTCAAGTCCCGTAACGGTTCTTTTCCACCTCACCTGTAGCTTCAGTGCGCATGCGCGGTTAAGGTCTGTTAGGCAACCGTGACTACTTTTGAATTCAACCAATGACATGGTCCCAGCGCCGTAGTGTTTCCATGACGTTCAAATAGTTAACCCCATTAATTAAACAAAATCTCTAAACTGCTCTGCGCCAGCCAAACTACGCCGGTCAATTAATTAAAGCCTAATACAACCAATGCTACAGTTAATTGGTCTCTGTATACTCTTATATAATATCTACATAGGCCTATACATGTAATAGATGGGAATGTTTGTCTTAATACAAAGGGAATCGCTACAACAGACCCCCAATAAGTAGAATTTACTATAAATTCTCTATTCTATGACCTTTTTACATTATGCAAACTTCCTATCTATTCTCACACTAACAAAGAACTAACATCCTAACTATAGCTATCGCTATTATAATTCTTACAACACTTAATTACTTCCAGAGATAGATACTCTCTGATAATCACCATTTATCTTACCTATACTCAAGTTTTACCGATCGTCTATTTACATCTGATTCTGACACACTAACTATTCCTGTCCTCTACTTAGATAGTCTGCAACTATTGTAGTCTGTCGTGGTCAGTCGTTATTATGAACTCTTTGTCATTTAATTACCAGTTGAATGTCTGACTCCACTAAACCATCGCAAGGCACTCTCTTTCTTCAACCGAATACCTTCTTATATTGAACTTCTAATACAGCTCCTAAGAACCTCCTTACAAAATACTAAAATTACTTTCACGTGTAGATCACTCAACTCTACAATGACTAATCTTATGTATAACTTATCATTAACACATAAATTCTTCAAACAAACTAACATTACACAGTTCAACTCACACTGTGTACATGACTTAACATTATAACTTTACTTTGTTAATTTTGCTCAACAACAGCAATTATCTTAACATCTTAATATCACTTGGCTAATCCTTACATCTTAAACTAGTCTTACCATTACTCTGGTTTTGTTAATTCTTAACTACTATTCATCTTCTTACTTTAATGATGATTGAGCTATCGCTCCCAATGTGGCTTCTTCCACCATTGTTCATCTCTATGATCCTTTGGAACGCCTTTCCATCTTTCAAATTCACTGGATCTCTTCCGAACAAAACTCCTTAGATTTCCCTCCTCACCTTTCTCTCTACACAAGCGACCATTACTATCGGCGTAATTATCATCCTCACGCCTTCTCCAAAATCCATTAGAAGATCTCTCTGGTCTTCTTTGATTTTCCCTTGTAAATGTTCTTCTCGGTAGCGCACTACCCCTTTGGAACGCACGGACTTCAACGTTCCCTCTACTAAATGATTTACCCTGTTGCGCATTATCTTTCCAGAACGCATAGGTTTCATCATTGCCTCTTGATTTCCAATCATTCTTATTCTTATCTCTAACTCTCGCTGCAACTGGCTCCACCCTATCTTCACCACTATTCCTTTGCTCTGGCCTTCGCCAATTCCACCTGTTCGCTCGGTATCTCACATCTTTAACGAACTTATCTTTTATCTGATCATTCGCGCCATTCCTTGCATCAGTATTCCTCAACTTCTTCTCAAATCTATTATTTCCTCTAAAGTGTTCTTTCGACACACTTTTTGAAAACGTCTCTTTTATAGGTCTTTCTCTTTTCTCCCTTTCGCCCTGTGAATTAGAGTTGCGTTCAGATTCTTTAACCTCTACAGCAATCTCTTTCTTAGCCAGTTTGCTATTTCTTATCAGCTGGGGAGTTTCTTCTTGACCCATCGTCTTAATATTAGTCTCAATATTTATATCAGTGTTCGTCCCCACATCAACTGTGTTTACCACTGATTTATTCGTGACACGAGCTTTCTTGTATAAGCTCGGTCCCACAATCAATTCTTCGACTAGATTTTCAACTACCAGGGCTTCAGCTTTACCCGTAAATTCTTTTCCTTGGATATCTATCCATGCCGTAGGATATTTATTTTTAATACCATTGGCTAGTACACAGGTTACCTTTCTACCAGTGTATGATCTAGGTTTCTCCAAACCTTTCCTAATAGCTACACATGACGCACCTGTATCGTAAAGACAATTCACTCTCTGTCCATTAATCCTAACGGTGCTCATGTTGTCTTTTCCAGTGAGGATCTTATTCTTAGCGGTATTTGCGCTCTCATGTTTATAACAAGCTATACCAACTACTAATACTTCTTCCTCTTCTTCTTCCTCACATAGCATTGTAGCCATCGTGTGAGTCTTATTTGTTTGTCTCGCTTTATCACACTTATTTGCGTAATGCAGCCACGAACCGCAGTTGTAACATCCCCGCTTCTTCTTATCAACGTTGTCACTCACTGCCTTACGTTCTCTGAAATCCCATTCATTCTTGAATTGGTTCCTCTCTTTAGGACTTCTATATTCTCTGGTCTTACTATTATTCGGACCACCATTGTGATTCCCATCGTCCTCACAATCAGACTCTCTCATGTGATCTCTAAGATCCTTATCTCGCTTCTTAAAAGTGGGAACCCTCTTCTTTTCTCTACATTCCTTTGCTTCCACGTAGTTCTGAGCTTGTATTAGCGTATCTGCTAAACTCAGTTTTCCTTTTTCCTTCAGAAAACATCTCATGTCGTCATCACAGGTGACAAAGAACTGATCTTTCAAAATCAAGGATTCCAAACCTTCATAATCATCTTTGAACCCTGCCATTAACAACCACTGTCTTAAGTACCTCTGTACTCGCTGTATGAATTGTTCCACTGTCTCATCTTCCTGTCTTCTAGAAGTCTTAAAAAGTTTGCGGTACCCTCCTTCCGTGAGCTTGAACCTTCTAAGCAATTCCTGCTTTAACTTCTCATAATCATGAGCTTGTTCAACGTCAAGTCTCTGATAGACTTCTAGGGCTTTTCCTTCTAACGACCTAGCAAGTGTCATGGCCCATAATTTCTCGGGTACCTCGTAAACGACGCAAGCTCGTTCAAACCTTAGCAGGTAAGCGTCGAGGCAATCCCGTTCTTCTCGAAACATTGGAATCTTCACATTCTTAGAGCGATCTCCAGCATGCTCTCTTCCTACACAATCTTGAACGAAATCTCCTCTCTCAGCTTGCTGCTTGTCATGAGCCGCTCTTATCTCCAATTCTTTCAGTTTGATTTCCTTCATACTTTCTAGCTCCATCTGTTTCAGATTCGCTTCTCTAAGCCTATCCTCTCTTTCTAGCGCCTGTTTCTTTTCTTCGCGTTCTACTAATTCTTTTTCACGTTCACGGTCCGCTAACCTTTGCTCTTTCGCTAACTCGTCTTGTCTCAACTTCTCCGCTTTACCTTCCTCTTGCCTCAACTTTACGAATTCTCGCATCTCAGCTCCTTCGTAACCCAAATCTGTGGCAATTTTAATCCATTTTTGGTATTCAGCTGCCATCGCGACGGCTGTTAATTATATGCGAACGCGCTATAAAATTCGATAGACACTGTTTAAACTTTCGTGAACTACCTTGACCTGACCTATTTCACACCAATAATAGTCAGCCTTATAAGTGCTATTATAACCTGACCTTATAATATCCAATAAAACGTCAGCGTCTCAAATTGTCGTTACGTCATGCATCAAATTAATATGCTAATTTGTTTCTCAATCGCACCGGAGCCAGTAAGATCTATTACTATGAACGCTACTGTGAAGTTAATCACACTAATCCGTGGCTTATATCCCCTAATTAATTATCTAAATTAATTGTTCTAATCCCGACGATGCACCCAGATTTGTAACGTTTCCCTAATAATAGATTTTTATCTATTTTCGGGTATGTCCTGATCGTGAACACGTGTTACCTTTAATGTCTCTATCAATCGTGATTAGTTGAATGTGTGTCATGTTATACAGTTCAACCAATAAAATCAAGTCAACTCAGCTCGTTTTGAATATTAATGATATTTAAATGAAAATGTCAATTATTACAATATGGTCTCGTTTAATCTAGTCTAGGGGTAATTTAATGAGATCGTTTGATATTCTAACTTAACCTTACTTAGACCGGCGCAGTCTAATTAGGGACTTAAGTATTATGGGGAATCTAAAATACCTCCCACGTAGATATTTGAAGTAACTTCTGTGCACTCCAAATGTCTTCACCTCGGATACGCGTAGAGCTTTCACCACTGTTGGACGACGACGATGGCGTCTGTTGACCCGGTAAGAGAATCCTTTCTCTCTGTAGTTAATTCCATGTAGATCCACATCTTCTCAGGAAAGCGTAAGAGTTATGAAGAATAAAGACAGTACTTTAAAGCTTCAACGTTAACTCCACTATGTATATTTATTCCACCGTTCAGTTCGAATAAGTTCCGACGACGAACTTAAACAACGCTCGTAGATTTGAATTCCTGTGTTTATCGAGACGACGTTTGACTTCGCTCGATCTAGAGATTCCTTTGGCAGAATCTGTTACTACTGCACTGTTCCTACACTCCTCGAGTATAGTTCAAGTCGTAACCGTATCGACTTACGACTATTAAAACTTCGCAACGCTCTATTGCTTTAAGATCGCAACTAGAAGCGTCTCACAACGTCCATCCTCTCCAACGACGGATGAAGAAGTCCCGTAACGGTTCTTTTCCACCTCACCTGTAGCTTCAGTGCGCATGCGCGGTTAAGGTCTGTTAGGCAACCGTGACTACTTTTGAATTCAACCAATGGCATGGTCTCAGCGCCGTAGTGTATCCATGACGTTCAAATAGTTAACCCCATTAATTAAACAAAATCTCTAAACTGCTCTGCGCCAGTCAAACTACGCCGGTCAATTAATTAAAGCCTAATACAACCAATGCTACAGTTAATTGGTCTCTGTATACTCTTATATAATATCTACATAGGCCTATACATGTAATAGATGGGAATGTTTGTATTAATACAAAGGGAATCGTTTTCAACATACGGTGCAAAGTTGTTGCATCACCAGTGGCTCCTAAAGGATTCGTTTATCTGAAAGCACGGAGACAATTAAAAGATAACGAGGAAGTCGTATATGCAACAAAAGAAAGTATAGAGGAAGAGTGCTTCTATGATGACAAAGGTGGTTCTTCGCTTAAATACTGGAAGCATGAGAGATTCAGAGAAAGAAAAACACGCATTTATGCCAGAGACGAAGAGAGCGGCAGAAAGGAGAAAAGCATCGACGATTTCTTTGACAAAGACGGAATTCTTAACACTTACGATGTGAATCGAGAGTTCTTTCTGACCCTCCAAGTAGTCATAAATTCTACAAACTTCTGGGAAAACGAACCGATTTTTAAGCTAGATTTCACAGAAATTTCACAGTTCGATAGCATATTTCCACGCAGAATATGTAGAAATATGAAACTGATTGTGAATAAGGCTGTCGAAGGTAGGCACATCTTTCGAAAGATATCAGTCGATATCGTACCGTGTTTTCACATCGATGATTGGTGGCCCGAAGACGCGATGCAGAATGTCAGACAGGCATACAAAGTCGAAGGTTGCAACCTGGTGATTGAGTGTCCGCACAAGAAATATCCATGGATTCCGTTCTCCACAGCTCCTACTGTACGAATATCCTTCGGACCGGCGGAAAGTCGGATGATCAAAGCCAGTCAGCCTATCGCGAAGGCAGCTTACATGGTCGCGAAGCATATCGTTGGCGAACCACAACAGTCATACTCTCTTAAGACAGCCGTCCTCTACTGCATTGAAGCTGCAGGTAATACTAACCGTATCTACAATACGATTAATATGCGAAATCTCTGTGCTTGGGTGAGAATGATATTACTATGTTTCCTGCAATTCAGTCTCGAGGACCATATACCGTGCTACTTCATGCCAACGTTTCATTTGCCTTTTATCCGTTCATTACAGTTTGGCGCATGTCGTCAAACCTTGAAGGGTGCGCACATGCGACTCTTTGGAGCTGGCTGTCTGAATGACAGAGACGTTGAAAAAGTGGCAAGATGTGAAGCAGAAGCCGAGGAACCGGTTCAACGGTCAGTTTTTCATGAAATAATGCGGTCGTACTTTGTCTACTGGTTCACGTGCGATCGACTAACAGACTTTGAGTTTCGGTTTCCACATCACAATCCACTTTCAGAGGAAGGCTTCAAACGAGAAGAACTAATACGAATATTGCGTACATCACTAAAGAATCGAAGCTTTACTCTACAGTGATGACATCGAAATTATCTTGCCAGGCCAATATTGTTCTGATCATCACCATCATCGTAAATGACATTAAATATGTCGACAGTTTGTTGGGAATTGTATTTGTGAGTCGAAGTTCCATAGGTACAACTTTGTGTTACTTGCACAGGCAATGGTAGGTGTCCGGACACTGCGTCATCTACTATCTGGGAGTGAATGCTTGAGTCGACGTTGTTCATATACTCTCTGAGTCTTCGAGTCAAAGTCAAACATTTCCTTAGTAGAAGAGACAGTACTTTGTCTAACTTGCACAGGCACCGATATTTGTCCGGACGCTTCGTTTTCTACCATCTGGGAGTGAATGCTGGATGGTAGAGGTAATCATATGCTCACGAGTGAGATGCGTCAAGGCGCTATATTGTGTGTCTACATACATAAAACATACATAGATTCATACATATAAATGTATGAAATCAAAATAGGTAGTGCTGTTTATTGATTCACTAACAATTTCCATAACATACAGTATCACTTAATGCATTTTGTATTATGTCTACAGGGAGACTGAAGAACTTGTTAAATTATTATGTGAAAAGTCGAAAGGTGGACAATGAGTCTGAGAGGTTTTTTGTTTTGCTAGTGGCAGATAAGTTGAGAGTCACAACCGCTGAGTCCTGTACAATTTGTGTTACCGAATGAAGGAACGGAATGCTTCGATGCTAGTGTTGTGGCCGACCTAGGTTTGGCTATTCCGAATAAGAGCGTTGAGGAGGAAACCGAAGTGGAAAAATAATCCAGAAATCCAGTAGGAAACCAGTTCAATGGTGAAGAAGTCCAGACTATGAACTCTTCTTTTGCGTAAGAAAAAGAGAATCGATGATTGGTCGTCAAATATAAAACACTACGCCATCCCGTTTGCCAGGAGAGAAGCCAATGCACTGTTTACCTCGTATATCTAAGAGAATGGAAAAGAATTAACAATGAGAAGTAGTTGTGAAACGTCGTCGTAATTGTGGGTTGGACAAACACTTTAGTAAAATAGTTTCCAGTTCTCGTCACAGCAAATTATGGTTAAAAAATGCAGGCTACTAAGAATGTCGTCCTCTGCAGATCTACGTGTGCCAGAGGGATACCCGGACGCAGCGTCTTCTACCGTCTGAGAGAAACTGCCATGATGTCGAGGTGCCTGTGTTCCGACCATCGTCGCCTGTCGTCATTCCTCTTCTTCGACGCTACCGCAACCAGGAACTTCGAATATCGTACTATCCATCAGCTCTGGATGAGAATCCGTTGACTGGGCTCTACGTGTTTGCCGGACCTTGTCAGTAGTGACTCTTCTAGTCATCTGTTATTCGAGATGTCTTCGTTTTCGACTGAATGTCTGGTCATATTGACTCTAACAACATTGAGAATAGGGCCTCCGAGTAGGAACTTTGAAGGGGCGATATATAAATTTTTGGAATGAATGAATGAACATACGTACATTTCAGTAAACTTTATTAAAGTTAACAACGATTTATGTAGATCTCTATTTTGCAATTAAACCACTCGCGAAGAGCAGTCAAGTTCTTAAGCTTTTGAGTCACTAGCAACTAGTCCAAGTGCAAACGGATTACACTCTATACAGTTCAAATAACCCAACTGATTCGCATGATCATCTCTCAAGTAACATGGTTTGGCAGTTTTAAGTTCGCGTAAACACTCCTGTAGTTCACGAATTCTTACGAGTAACAAGTCCCATTCTTCCAATTTCAGAGCAATACCACTTCGTGTGGGGCGCTCTTTGGTTGCGTTTGGAGGCAGGAAATAGCGACGGACGTTGACGCAAGGGAAGGCTTTTGAGATTGAGACGTAGTAACGACCACCAACATGACGATAAAAGTCGACTGGTTGAGAAGCTTTGAGTAGATCCACGCTTCTCTCCATATCGTCCAGTTGTCTGATGAACATGGTCCACCTCGTTTTGTTGAACGAAACGCCCTTCTTGGTCGGAAACAGCTTTCCGTTTCCCTCGTCGTATTCGCGAATGTGTATCATCAATTCATCATTGTACAATGTACATGGATGCAGATAGGAAGCGATTATTGCCGATGGATTCTTTGAAACGATATTGAGGTTTCTACAATTATAATGAGAAAAAAAATTAAATACATATTAAGAATGAAAATGCTGAAACCTACAATTCACAGTATTAGTATATGCAGTTAACTTAATATACAAAGAATAATACTTACAGAAATTGAAGTCATTTTGGTCTGTTTGCAGAATTCTAGCTGTGCTTGAGTCA
>JACEVL010001988.1:0-7500 GCA_020284085.1 Aporrectodea caliginosa
GAAGATTTTTCTTTAAGCTCTTTCGTGAAACCAGATTTCGTATTCATGTTTGCGTAGTCTGTTTTATAAGCGGAATTTGTTTTTCGCACGAGCTTATATAGGCCTACGACAGAGACCAGCGGAATTGTCCCAACGATTACGCTAATGACTAGACGGCGTGTGATCGTAAAACACCTTAAGGCAGACGACGTACAATACTACTGGATATTACGCTAATGACTCAACGGCGTGTGATATTATTCGAGGATTGCCTCACAACGCCTACGCTTTATTAACTCATCTATCGATACTGCGGGAATGTTCCCAACGATTACGCTAATGACTCATACGGCCGATACTGCGAGAATTGACCCAGCTATTACGTCGTGTCATTAGCGCGTTCGATCTTTTCGAAACCTTGGGTATTTCCGATAGTTTAAAGAAGCGGCTATTAGTACGCGTGGGCGTGTGATTATTAATAACCTAGGTTATGGTGCAATACGTAAAATCTAACCTAGGTTATGGTGCGATCACATATTTTTATGTAGCTCCTTTGTAATGTTCTAGAGAAGTCAAAATATAACTACTAACGTGCAGTGGTGGCTTCAGCACCATCTGGAAACGTGTATCATAATAATTATATTTGTTCAATAACATTGAATATTTTCAAAATTTGTAAAACTAAAACATCAACCTCATTAGCCGTGACTGCTTCCACCATTTGCGCCAGCTCCGCACTGTCACCCGCTCACTCATTGCTCTTGCTACCTCCACTCTTATCCATGCCTTCGTCACAACCAAACTTGATTAGTGCTGCTCGCTCTACGCTGGCCTAGCGGCTGTTCGACTGGGGTGCTTGGATCGGATCTTGCTTTCTGCTGCCCGCCTTGTCGGCCGTATACCAACATTTGGCCATGTCTCTAGATACATGCGAGACGTTCTGCACTGGGTCCTCTGTGGGCAGCGGATTTCGTATAGGATAGCTGCCCTAGTCTGGCGCGGCATATTTGGTTTCGCTCCTGCCTATCTTCGCGAGCTCTGTTGCCCTGTCCTCAGTGCTAGGGGCTCTCGATCACACCGCTCATCTGAACAGGGCCTCCTACTTGTAACTTTTGCTCGAACGTCTACTATTATAATACAGAGTCGCGCTTTCCGGTGGTGGGTCCCTCGAACAATATAGAGCTTCGCCTCTTTCCTAGGACCTTCTCTCCTATGTGTTTTTCTCACCTTAAAACTGTTCATTTTGACCGTGCTGGAGTCGGGAGCGCCTCTGAGTAGTTTTCTTGAAGGGGCGCTATGCAAATGTTCGATATGAATGAATGAACGAATGAATAAAACTGTTAAATATTTTATAACATAAAATGTCGCCAGCTAAGAGAGTTTCAGTTGTGCATCTCACCTTCCAGCGTTTTTTTTGCAGTGCTTGCAGATGAACTGAGGTGACCAGGGTCTGTCTTGATCCCTGACAGGCATGTCGAAATATGCCTGGTAGGCATCACACATCTTAGCAGGTACCTCTCCGGAATACTATTTCGCTCTTGTCTTGATAAAGTAGCTGCATACATCGCAAAATGCGCATGACGGATGCTTGCATCATCTTGATACCTCCTGGTATCCACTTAGGCAGTTTGAACTTTACTGAACTAGTGGGCTTAAAGCCAATGTATTTGTACTGCTACAAATATTTTTAGAAAGTTCTAGTAGGTTCTCGGACGTTCTAGTATATTCTCGAAAGTTCTAGAAAGTTCTTGCAATTACCTGATTCCTCTTCAATGTTCTGGAAAATAGGTAAATTTCACAATATTACTGTCCGGGTCACAAAAGCAAAGCTGTGAGAATTATAGCCATTTCTATACTTTTGAGGCATAAGCAATTAGGAAATAACACTTAATAATAATAATAAAAATCTTTTCGTTATTAAGCACCTGACAAACGAACTGCTGGCTGTACATTTACATGTTATGCAATTTAAATCTTAACTACTAACAGAACAGACAGCCTGCAATTACACGGCGCTAATAGCAGCCTTCTTCAGCATAGTCCGGAATACGGGGCTCGAACTCGGTACCTCAGAAGCTCTCTGTGCCAGATGTTATCCAATTGCGCTTTCGGGCCCCCTAGGAATAAAACAAGTTTAAACTTTGCTACACGGTGGATTTTCGAACAGCTGGACTTGAATTACACAACTTGCGGCAAATTAATTACAGCAACTTAAGAAGTTTAGGTAACACAAATTATTATTTTAAAGTCTATAATAATATTCGCAATCTTTCTTCAGCAAAAGTCCGGAATATTTTGAGTACAATAATCATGAATGGTTACACTTTACAGAAGCTAAATGCGCAAATTAGAGGCCTATTTTCAGTCTCAGATTGCTTGAATTATTACTAAAAGAAAATCAAATTGAAACGTTTTGACCGAATGACCTACAGCATAATAGGTTAGAATGATAGAGGTGACTGAAGCAACTGTTGTGGCACATAAATAGAATAGGCCTATGTGAAGTTTAGAACGTGATATTCAGAAGTGAACAATATCCTCTTATGAAAATAGCATCTATTGTTTAAACAGGTGAGCACGTAAACTTGGAGAGCAGGAGCTGATTGGTTAGAGCGATCAGTACATATGGCGTAGACGAAGTGTACGGGTTCAAGCTGAGCGTACTCTGAGACAGTTAGGCCTACTGTGTACTATTGTGTAGGCCTAGGGCCTTGATAAATCCATTCGCAATTACTTGACGTCATCGATGAGTCGTTAGATAGTGGCGCTTAACTAACTGCAGAAAATAAGAATAATAATGCGCACCAGTTGAAAAAATGCAATGCTGTGAAGCCCTGAGCGTTTTCGACGCATTGGGACGTATCGTTATTGGTCAAATACTTTGTGACACCCGCGGGGATTTCCATAAACATTCAGCTGAGTTTGGTGTGCAGCGGTTAGAAAAATCCTGGATCGTGAAAAAAGTTATTGCCTTGATATATAGGCCTACCGGATTTAAAAACGGTTTATCTTATAAAAATATTTGGTCAGTCTTGTGATTATGCTGATGAAGTTTAACATGTTGATTTTAGTCCTGGCCAGTGGACTGAACAGATTAGGTTGGTAAATTTGTGCCTAAATTATCCGGTAAACTCGTAGTTTAGGTTGCTAAATTATTTTATATCGTAAAATTAAAATGGAAGCTGACTTGAGGAAAAAATTGTTTCGCTAACTGGAAGTGGGATTGATGAAACCATTTCGATCTTTAAATAGAAGTTGGATTGATGGAAATAATTTGTAACGTAAATAGAAGCTGGATTGATGAAACGAAGTTTTTGATGCAATAGAAGCGGGAATAATGAAAATAATTGTTCCCGTAAGTCGAAGCTGGAGCCATGAGAAAAGTTCTTTGCTTAAATAAAAGTTCCATTGATGAAAAATATTTTTCTGGTTAAATAGAAGTTGGGTCATTTTCTTCATTAAATGGAAGCTGGATTGATTATAAATAATTCTCCATGAAATGGAAGCGGGATTGATGATAGTTACGATGGACATCGGTAGAGTGCTTACTTACCAATGTCAAGTACGGCATTGAAGACATTCAAATAATTTAGCAACCTAAACTACGGGATTACCAATTATCCAGCTATAAATTATTAATTATGTTTGCTTAACATGCAAAGATTTGTTATCGCTGCTTAGGCAAACGTGTGGTTTAGCGTCGTAAATATTATTCGCCCTTTTAGTCCGTCGGCAAAATTAATGTAAAGAATTTACAATTTTACAGTTTGTAAAAATTTTGGGTATAATCTTGGCAAATGCATTTAAAATGTTCAGAAGAGTGTTGTGCATCAAAAAAACCATGTTGCCAGTTTTTTTAATTTGGTCCCGAGTGCATAATTATTTTTGGACAAATTTACGGAAATGAAATTGCTTGCGTTGTACTGAATATAAAACTAGGATTGGAATCTCAAAATGATATTGTTAAAAGGAAATCATGTAACAATTTGCTACCCGGTATTTCTAGACTAATTTGACCCTGCTGAAAACGAAAATCGCGGATAGCAAGGTGGATTTTTAGCGGTTGCAAGGGAAAACAAGATGGCGACCAAAATGGCGGTCAGTATCTTCAAATGGCTATAAGTAAAGTCATTTATGTGATGGAAACGTGATTTTAGTGTCAAAATTAAAATTTTTGGGTCAAAGAATGCGATGGAACCAAAAACACGCATGTAGCACTGCCAATAAAGAAAAATGGCAGTTTAACCGTCATTATTTATACAAAATTTCCAGGAGCCTGTGATTGCTGTTTAACCATTTATATATTACGTATGCAATATTCGTGTTTCATGACTTGACTATTTCAAGCATTTGTTGCAGCCAATGCAATTGCACATAAGTGTACATGGAAAGTTCGCACTTCAACAAAAGCAGCACTTGGTGCTACACTTATCAACTTTGCGTGATTTACAGGTACGAGAACACCTTCTTCATCCACAATCCATCCTCATGAGGCTGGTGTCGGAGCATCAATATGTGGAAGATAGGCCTTTTCCCCAAATGACAGTTTGGTATTGAACATGTTTAATATGCTGCCTGATGGTGTCACTGCATGGTGGAAGAGAATCAGTATCCTTGGTTGTAATTTCCAACTGTTCATCGCAAGCAATCACTTGTCATCAACACTAGATATATTCCAAGAGATAATTACAAGGAGGTCATGGAATTGTGTCTACTGATTTTAGGAGAGACGGTCGGTGATAGGATGTATTGTTTCAGACAGCCAGATGCATTTGGCCACATGGATGACAAAGGTTATCTATTGCGTTGATGCCAATCTTTTTCGAGATTAATCTGAATTGACAGTCTCTGAGAGGAAATGTCACTGCATTGATTATTTGCAGATCATGGATAGCTTGGATAGCTGGTCGGTGGCATCTGATGCACCAGTAAACGACTTGCTGTTGACCAAGCAGATCAGGCAGTGGAGGATTTGAATATGGCAGACGTGCTTGCAGAGGGGACTTTCTGTCTAGCGACATCAAGTATCAAACAAGTTACCACACGATGCACTGGCGTTGGACCAGGAAGCACACTGGTGGCAAGCATGGACATGGACCTGTTCAAGAGTGGAATAAAACTATACCTAGATCCACAATACAAAACAGGTGGGTGTTATGCCCTGGTGCATTCCACACTGTGCTTTGCAATGCTTGGGCAGAACGATTGAAGGGAGGCATGGCAGGAAGCCAATATGTACAGCAGCTTCACCCTGTTACAGATAGAATGGCAACCATTACAAAAGAGCTCTTCAAGCTCACCAAATAGCACTGCAAGCACTGTTTGACCTATGGCTGACTGCATTCCTGGAAGATCACTCTGCCATACACCTGTTTATCTTCGGGAGCTCTTTACTTTAACCTCGGCCTGCTCTGGTCGCCGATCTCTGCGCTCGGCCTCTAGAGGTGACTTCATAGTTCCGCATGCTCGCTCTGCTACTAGACAGCGTCGGGCTTTCTCGATCGTTGGTCCTTCTTTTGGAATAGCCTCCCTCCGACCTTCGTTGTCTCCCACGAGACCTCTCTGAATCTTTTTATAGACTACTTAAGACTTTTCTCTTTGACCATGCCTGGGTCGGGAGCGCCTCTGAGTAGTTATCTTGAAGGGGCGCTATATAAATTCCATAGATAGATAGATAGATAGATAGATAGATAGATAGATACACGACTTCATGCAGTCAACAGCAAAGAATCCGGCTGAGGGAAAACCAGGATGTACAGTTGTACACACAGCACACCAAGAATTTGTGATGAAGCTGGAGTCCCTGAATCTGGAAAAGCAGCTGCAACAGTACGATGCCATGCACGACATGGATCCAATGTACCAGTGGGCACGCATGTAGGCCTACATGAATCAAGTCATTGTGTTGCTCCAGGTCCAACGTGCCACAGAAGACGGAAACTGGTTTCCGTAATTTCTACTGCAACCAATCTATGATCAACCTGGTCCAGAGAAAAAGTGGCTTTAATTAACTGCCATGCCATGACAGGGTGTGACACAACTGGACACAGCTGGAAAAGGCAAGAAAATGATGCTTTGCAGCATTCAGTGAATCAAGCTACTCTGTTCTTGCAGCACTGCCAACCAGTAGAAGGTCCAGAGCCTTCACTGGCATTGATGAAGGTCTGTAAAGAATTCTCGTGCACACTCTTCTGTCCCAGAAAACTACAGGTCACGCAGGCGAGTAATCTCAGATGGTATCTCCTCAAAACATTGAAAACTGAACAAGGAGTTGACACACTCCCACCAACCCTTGGTGCTTGGTTGGAACTGGCAACATCATTTTTCATGAGCAGTGAAATATTTATATGTAAAAAAACAGTTCCCAAATTTATTTTGCCTATTTTAAGTTGCCATTTGGCATAGATTTTAGAAGAACAAACCACATGTATATATGATTAAAATTTTCATGCGTTTTCACTCAACTTTTGTACCTTTCAAAACTACCGCAGGACCACTCAGAAAAACTGGCAATATCATTTTTCATGATCAGTGAGGTATTTATATGTAAAACAACAGTTGCCAAGTTTATTCTGCCTATTTTAAGTTGCCATTTGGCATAGATTTTAGAAGAACAAATCATATGATTAAAATTTCCATGCGTTTTTCACACAATTTTTGCATCTATTCAAAACTACCCGGGACCACTCAGAAAAACTGGCAACATAATTTTTCATGACCATTGAGGTATGTAGATGTAAAAAAACCATAGTTGCCAAGATTATACCCAACAAATATCTTGTTTACATTTGCTGGTGGACTATTTGTTGCATTACTGTTTTCCTTCATTACAACTTCTACTTAGGCTAGACTCCTTCTCATCGATCCAGCTTCCATTAGGCAAGAATTGGTTCCATCACTCCAGCTACTATTTAAGCAGGAATTATTTTTCAGCAATAGAACTTTTATTTAATTAAGACTTATTTTCCATTAATCCAGCTTCTGTTTAAACAAGATTCTTTTCATCAGGCCTACTTCTACTTAAGCAAAAATTATTTTCATCAATCCGACTTCTATTTAGCAAGAATTCTTTTCGTCAATCCCACTTGTATTCGACCAACGCTGAAACCTATGCAATTGCGTTTACTCAATAAAAAGTGTCACCATGATGAACTGTCCAATTGAGACTCGCTCTAAATGATGTCGACTTCAGTCATGTAGGAATTTGTTGGTCCAGACTTCTAACTACACCAATGACGGTCACCATTCCAATTTTTAATCGTGCTCATCGTGTCGTAATTTCACTGCGCTTTCTGGCATCACATAGGTTACACTGCGAAAGCCACAATAATATTATTATCTTAAACTCGTTATAAATAATTATTAGGGATCTACGCATTAATCACAACGAACACCAACGTTAGCTTTCATATAATTGTAGCCGAAAAAATTAAAATCGAGCGATTTATGGGTATATTATATTCGTGGGCATATATATATATATATATATATATATATATATATATATATATATATATTACA
>JACEVL010001988.1:10000-22586 GCA_020284085.1 Aporrectodea caliginosa
CCGCACTTTTATAGTGTAGAGCAATTTAATCGGAGCACTACTTGCTAAATGTGTCGTATCAAAACCTGAACCTGAACCTTAAAAGTAAAAGCTTCTGGTCCTTCAACACAGTCCCTGAATGTAAAATACGAATGTAAATGGCCAAGGTGATAAAATGATTATAAATTATTCCTTTCTCATATGCAACAGAAGAATCTTAATAATTTTTGGTTTGGTTCCTTATTCTTTCAGATCGAAATGCGTCAATCTTGGTAAGTAGTCAACCGGAAACAGTTGAAGGAGACATAGTGATAATGTCCTACACAGTGAGATACAACACTTCAACTGCATCGACTGACACACCAACCATTCAACCTGTTCTCACTTGGACAGATTTTGATGGAAATACTGTAACAGGTTCTCCATCATCGACAGCCAACTCAGTTACTTCTACTATATCAGTTACAGCTGGACGACAAGACATACGACCGTACACGTGTCACATATCTTACACGTCGCCATCAACCAAACCCTCATTCGCAAGCAACACTCCTAACAGCGTGTCTAACCCACCAACTACTTCAAATATTAACGTATCGTGTAAGTACCATTATAATACTTATTTTAAATAGACCATGGCGTGTTCATAATAACGCATAATGTTCTTCTTATCTTCCAACACTTGAAACAATTGTTGGAATCTGCAAGGAAATTAAATTTCTGCAAGGACAGCTGCTTTCACAATTATTATTATTACTAGGCCATGTAATTCGATCACTTAACGGTGAAGCAGCAGAACATTTTGCATATAGAGTTACCGCACAAGCAGCCTCCACTATGAGTTCCAAACCTCATGCAGCCTACAACAGATCTTAATGGGTCTGCTCATTTTTCACTTTGAGAAAACTGATGAATTTCACAAAAGTTTGCGTGAGCTTGACTTTCAAATAACATGTCTTCATCGCTATACCTACAACGACATTATTTCGATTCATTATTTTAATTTGTTCATGCCAAAAACCATAGAAGGCTTACGTCTTGAATCCATAAAATTTAATTACACTAACCTAAAATCAAGTCAATGCTCGCAAGAAAACACACAATGGTAGGCCTACATTTTATAGATAGACTATTTCCACGATATTGTAGTTGTAATACAGCGTTACTAAACGCCAAGCACGGGACTGATTATAATAGTTTTCATAAGTTGATTACTGGGCCCAGCCCGGGCCCCTAAAACTCGCCGGGCCCCTGGGTTTCTGCCCCCTGCCCCCACCTCTTGGCGGGCCTGCCGATCCGTGGAGTGTCATTCAACAATCGCTACTGTGTGCTGCAGACGCTAATTTCATTTGTCATTCTTCAACCTCATAGACGAACCCTGAAATTGTTCTAATTCAGAACCGAACAAGACTTTGTGTGGTTCTACTCGTGTGGAGAAGTCTCTTCGAGTGGCATACTTGCATTCAAGTGCGGATAAACTTCTCAACAGAATCGAACAATTACATTATTTATAGTTATTTATGGGTTTGCTATAAAAACCTGTTATGTGCTACTATGAATGTCATCGGCCATTATGGCCTGATTGCGATTTGGCTTTGGCGCGCCATGATGCCGCCATCGGTTGATATTCTTGCACATTAGACAACGGCGCGGTAGAATTTATTACTTGATAAGTAATAATCAGATCCAAGATCAAAGAATTGCCAGATTGACTGGCGTCATCATAAAATGTAGTCAACGAACATTCGCATCAACACCCAACCCATCTGACAATTTGGAGTCAAATTATGCTAATGCGTTGTATGCTTAGCTCTCAGGTCAACACAAGGGCAGCGCCAGATCCTGTTAGAGAATTGACTTAACAGATTCCATATTCCTACCTAGAGTGGTTTGCGATGGGCGAATACCACACGCGGTACGACTAGCTTAGGCTTAGCCCGCTTAAACACATCTGACCGGGATACGCTCCTTGGTAACCCGCTTGACTACAGATTATCATAATAATAATTATTATAATAATAATAACAACAACAACAACAACAATAATAATAATAATAATAATAATAATAGTAATAATAATAATAATAATTATTATAATTATAATTATAATAAATTATAAATAATACTGCTACTACTACTACTACTACTACTGCTACTACTACAACAGCAGTAGCAGTTGCAGTAGCAGTAGCAGTAGCAGTATTGTATTATTTTGTAAAACGCCTGTGGCAGGGTTAACCATTCAGAAGCGCTCCCAGTGCTCCAGGCCTCTTGATAAGAAGCAGGTTTTGACTTAAGCGAAGGAAGAAGATGGACTGCTGGATAGAATTGTAGAGCGAACAGAAGGAGAAAGAGCATTCCAAAGAAACGAGCCAAGGAACGCGACTGAGCCATAGCAGTTCTAGTAGGGGAACCAAGAGGTTAAGCTTAGTGAAGGAACGAAGTGGACGGTGGGAGGAAGCCGAATAAGGCCGAAGGGTTACGCCAACCAGATATTTCGGGGAAAGACCCTCTGAGCCTTAAAGATCAGAGTGAGGATTTTTAATTGTATGCGAGCAGCGAGAGGGAGCAAAATTTTAATGAAGACAATCGAACATAAAGTTAGAAACGCGAGAGTACCGATGAACATGCAAAACATGAATTAAAGTGAAGATGGAGGAGGAGAAAAAACGACGAATGATCCTGAGACGTCGTAAGTGAAAATAGGAGGAACGTGTGAGATTAGAGATGTGCTCGGTAAAGGTAAGTGAGCTATATAGGATAACACCCAGATCGCGTACACTTGACAAAAAAGAGAAGAATGGGAACTTTTCAGAGAGGAGAACAAAATCAAGTTTATGGAGCTGCTGAGGGGTACCAAACGAGATGAATTGAGTTTTAGAAGCATTAAGGGAGAGGCGATTAGATGACATTCAGGAGTGGAGACATTTAGGGAGAGATTGAATACTCCCGACCCAAAGGAACTGGGATGATGTGAAACCATGAACAAATGCCTGGACATCATCAGCAAAGAGATGACCAGCAGCCTTGAGGAACAACCAGTTTAACTTGGACCTATTGGGTTCTGGTGTCACCAGTAATAATCACTTGAGTTCGTTCAGATAGGTATGACCGGAACCAATAAAGATGGAGACCCTTAGGCCCATAAGAGGTCTCAAAGACGCTGGAGAAGAATACCGTGATCGACCATATCGAATGTTGATGAGACATCATAGAGAGCCAGAAGAGTCTAAACTGACCTATCAACAGGAGAGTAGATTTCTGAAAGTAGGGAAAGGAGGGCAATCTCCGTGGAATGGTGAGCCCTATAGCCAGACTGGTTAGTAGGAATGAGACCAGAATGCTCGAGATAAGGGAGAAACTGGAGAGAAACAAGACGTTCTAGATTCTTAGAAAGCAAGGATAGATTTGAGATTGGCCGACAGTTATGGCAAAGGTTGCTGTGAAGGTTAGGCTTTTTGAGCGAGGGTAAGACAAGGACCGGTTCTGCGACGGAGTAATGCAACCTTCAGAGAGCGACCTATTACGTATTTATCAAGCGCCATTATCTTGTAAACAAAGATAAATCGATGGAGCCGAGCAATTGTGAGGGTATGACGAAAGACATAGAAACTCTTGCGCGACATTTTACTCGCCAAGAAAGCGTGTTGTAGGTGTTTTTGCCAGTTATATACGTCGTTGCGGCATAAATTACCTTTCAGGATTATTTGAGGTCAGGTTAATTGGATTGCTGTCTTTGTACTCTCATCGGGTGTCTGTAGTATTCATATGCAATATGGTGACGAAGCCTTAAGTCGTTCTATCGCACAGTGGCTGAGATGCCGATGCCAGCGTTTGCTCTTTGGGATCTGTTAGCATACCATGTTCAGTGCCATTGTGAGGATTCTGGATGCGCTACTTTAGTAGACAGATATACAGAGTAGGCTACAAGTCTAAATAGCTTGTGTTTTATCATGTCTATTTTATGTGTGAAATGTGTTTCTTTTTATAGATGCTCCGATTATATCATCTCTTACGCCGAGTGAGGAAGTACCTGTTTGTCCGGGTAAAACAGTTACGATCACTTGCCATGCAACAGCGAATCCTGAACCAACTTATTCTTGGATTGGTCCAGACTCACGCACTTACTATGGATCAACAATTGAAGCTGTAATGAACGGCATCTACAGTTGCAATGCATCCAATGTCATCAGAGGATCAATACGTTCGGATACGAAGGAAACAATACTTACTGTGTGTAAGTAATTATTTTCAATCGGGTCATTGTAAACCTTCTGCGCGTGAAAAACATGAAACCAATTCTTCTGAAACTGTATAAACAATTATCCATTGTCAATGCCAATGAGTTTTTAAAATTTCTTTTCAGTGGTTGGTAAAGATAACAATAATATACGTTTATTAATTCAAACTGACACGTAAGCAGTAAGATTAGGCTACCGTGTGTAAGTCAGTTTATTTATCTCTTACTCGTTTCATTCTGGATCTTGAGCTCCAAGCAATGTCCTATTAAAATTGATTCACTTTCTTATTCTGCGTAATGCTCTGAAGCTGCTTCTATGATATTTTTTGCTTTTGTGATTATCGGGATCGCATTGCATATTTATTTTTACGTTTGTCTTTACCCTGTAATTGCACTGCACAAGGCGCTTAGTAGAAAACAATCGTGGGCTGCTTTCTAGGCAAAACTGCATTGCAAAATCACGATTGCATATCGTAATCTCCAAACTTCTAAGATTACATGATAATTATAGTAGGGACAGATGATTGCAAGTTTAACTGGGGTCCAATTTAACTGTATGACAGCCGGTGTCACGACAACTCGTCGAACGACATTTCGTCTACGACACTTCGTCGAGCGACAATTCGTCGAACGACATTTCGTCTACTAAGTTATTTGATGTTGTCACTTTAAAATGGAAGCTGGATTGATGAAAAAAACTGTCATCCGAAATGGAAGTGGGATTGATGAAAACATTCCTGTGTTGAAATAGAAGCTGGATTGATCAAAATATTTTTTCCCCGTAAATAGAAGCTGGAAATCAACCTGGATGCATGGATTAAAATAGGTTTCCATTCAATAGAAGCTGGATTGATGAAAATAATCTTGTCAGTAATTAGAAGCTGGATTCCTGAGAATATATAGCACGTTTTAGCGAAACTATAAGAAAGCGGCCTCTGTTGATTAGCGGTAATGGATACAGATACACTAGTAGACGAAATGTCGTTATACGAATTGTCGTAGACGAAGTGTCGTTATACGAAATGTCGTTCGACGAGTTGTCGCGGAACCATGACAGCCTGCAAGGCGTCCGTCTGTCCCTATGCTCATTTTAATTCCCCCTAGAGAGTTTGAAGGCTGAGTCAACCTTAAGGGAATCGCGGCTATCGAACCCGTGTCCTGATCTTCCTGCCATCGTGTAACCATTCAACTATCTCTATTGTAGATACTAGATGACAAGAATTAGTTTCTTTCCATTCTTATTAATTGACTGCTTTTACAGAACAAGATTTTCCATTCTTATTAATTGCAAGATTTTGTGCAGTGCTCATGTAATCCCCCCTCATGCTACACAATCTTGTATCAAAGTCTCTCTCTGCTATACAGTTACGTCCTCTTATTACAATGAAAGTGTGTTTAGCGCCTAATTTTAAGAGCATTGCACCTTTCTTGACAAAACTTTCTATACATTCTACAAAACATACTGATTATGACTGTATTGTGGTAAATAAAAGTAAACATTTTAGTTTTAAACATTTTGCAACTGGTTATTAGCTTCAGAGACAAAAGAATCGTGCTTGGGTGCAAGTGAAACTGCTGATCAAGGTAAAGCATATCATTCGAATGGTATGTGTTTATATGACCATATAATTATATAGCGTCTTACCAGAACTAACGAAGGCGCTAGAAGTAGCTACCACCAGATCTAAACAGATGCGACTTAAGATAGCAGAGCTGCGTTGTCTGCTCCCACTGATCTAATAAAAGAAAATACAATACAATACGATATTTCGAAATGTTTCCTGAGCTGCAATAGGTTCAATGTTACGAGTTGTTAATGGACGATAGTTTCATTTAGATGGGCCAATTCATGAGAAGGCACGGTGCGTCCGCATCGATGTCCAGATGGTCCCGCGCTGATCAACTTACTCTAGCAGTTGAGTCGGTATCCACTTTCAAACGTGTAAACTCTTTACTAGCATATTTTTATCGGTAGATTAACGATGGTTTGCATCAACACAAATTGTTGTGCTATATGCATGTTCATTGTGCATTCAATGCAACCTTAGTACTGGTATCTGAAAAGTCCGTTCACGTTGATTCTTGGCTAACAGCTTCCTGGTAGTCTCTGTTTACGTTGGTTTTCCAGATTCCTTTCGTTCATGACATATTTTATGCTGCACTATAGGCAGTAGAGTGTTCTAATCAATTGTGTTTGTATTTTTTGTTATTTATTGTAGGAAAGTCACTGACAGTTGCAGCCATAGTTCTTGGATCACTGTTCGGTGTATCACTTGTAATTAATGTTGCCATGATCGTTTTCATAATTCGAGGCAGATCGTCCTCGGGAAACGGTAAATGATATTAGTGTAATTAACTTCGTTGTCGAATGTTCTGTACTTACAAGTGTTTACAGCTCCTCTGCTGCACGGCTCTGTTGTTCATTAATAATTAGGATGAACGGCATATAGTGATCATAGTTAAATTTATTTATTTATTAAGAAATCTAGATGGTGTGAACTTATAGAATCACAAATCACCTCATGTTGTCAAACCAGATTCCAAAAACGCTATTTCTAGCAACTAATTCACCTGACACACTTATTAAACATGTCAATCTACATTACTGATAATGAAAGTAATTTAATTACTGATAATGAAATTCTTCATGAAAATTATTATATTTAAAATAAGTTTGATAGAAACTTAATATGTAATACTGTACTTTGTAGTTCATTAGGAAATATAAAACCTTATGCTTGAATTTAAAAATGTGTTTGAGAGACCAGAATCATAATTTGTGTTTTTGTGCAATCTATATTGTCTAGGCATAACAACAGAAAACACTTTCAACATTGGGTATCAAAATAATGAACAGCATAATCGTATCGAGACAGAGGAAACCAGTTCACCAGTTGTCTATCAAGAACTAAGTCCAGCAAGACAAGAGCCAACCATCTACGCACAATTGAAAAACTGACAAAAAATTAACATCTCGATTAAATTAATGTCTACAGTTGATACATGGTTAACTTTGAGCATTAGGCTATTATCATAAGAATATTTTCTGCAAAATGATGCCTTCAGCAGACTGGACCAACCTGATTTTCTGGATTAATCGGTAGAGTCCTAATAACACTGAGGATATTCTAACCTAAACGTCGTGTATACCCACTTTTCATTCTGAACTACGTTAATCGAATCTATAGACTTCTAGAGCGTCGGAATAAGTCAACTGGAACTATAGTCAGATGAATACATGTGGAATGTGGCAGTGAGAGATTTTCCAAACGAATGTCTTGGCTCGTCTGAAATCTGACGACAGAAGATGAATTTGTTTTACGTTCCAACACTGTAGGCCTATTCCTCATCTTAATTTGTTAGCTTTATCTTAAAAACGGTAGCATTAAGATTACAAACAGCTTTGATGATGATGCATCACGGTTTTCAGTGACAATGCAATGTGGTCATCAGCATTATCATTTTCGTAATTACCTCCATCTTCATCATCATTGTCTGAAGCCAGATATTAGGCGTGTACGAATGACTCTAATCTTATCAATCAGTTATAATTTTACTAGAGATTACGTTATTTGATCTTCGAAATTTGTGTTGAATGCATTTAAAATGACACTAATAGCGAATTTAGGTTGAAATTTAGTTTGAATATTCCGTTGTCCTCGATCAATATTATCAAAATGAAAGGTAGTTTTTTTTTATTTTCAAGACGGAATCAACAGCGGCAATTGCATTGAGAAGAAGTAACTTAAGTAAAAATGCTTTAATCCAATCTAATCTACTGACCCCATAGCGCCACTTTTGCAATGCAAAAAGCATCAATCGATGTCGCTTCAAGTGAAATGGCAATGAAATTTGGTAGTCCATTTGAACTGCCAATCTAAAATTCAATGTCACAGATACCAGAGGTGAAGCTATAGTAATTATGGTTATCGATCTGAAACGTACGAGTTCTTGCTGACAATAGAGAATTCATAGAAAGCATAAAGCATGACAGTGAATTCCAAGGCTTCGGACAAGCCACAAGAGAACGTTCGAAAGCCCGGCACCGTCTTGATGAAAGGCACAACAAGAATCATGGTGTTCATTGGTCAAGTGCAATAGTTGACAAGGGAGGGTGTGGCTTGTAGGATTTTAATGGAACGTTTTTTAACTGTCAGGTAAAGCGGCCAAGTAAAATTTTATCCACCGTTCTCCTCAAACTACAAGCGTCAGTCTTTCCTCCTAATTGGACGCAAACTATTGTATTGTATTCAAACATTTATAAAGCGCCTCTCATAGGGTGAACCATTCAGAGGTGCTCCCAGTGCGCAAGGCCAAAGAGAAGAAAACGGTTTTAAGAAAAGCAAAGATGGAAGAGGTTACTAGCTAGAATTCGAGAGCGAATAGATTGAGACAGCGCATTCCAAAGAGAGGGACCAATTATTGAGGTAAAGGACCGGGACTGAGCCATAGCTGTTCTAGTATGAGGAACTAGAAGCTCAAGTCTGTTTGATGAGCGTAGTGGTCGATTGGAGGAGGCTGAAAGAGGCCGGAGCAATACATCAGCTAAATATTTTGGGGCAAGACCCGTTGTGTCTTGAAGACTAAAGTGAGGATATTGAATTTAATGCGAGCAAACTAGCTTGATGTTGCTCGCTCTAGGCCTATTATAAAATAGTATGGCCTATATTTGTTATTCTGCTTTTTACAGAGCACTAACAGGCCTGTAGGCTATAGGTCCTACGTGAATAAATAAGTAGTCATTGGCTATTAGCATATATGGCGTGGAATCCCATAGCAACTGTCATCAGTCGAACGTAAAAACCAGACAAACAGACAGAAATGCACGCAGACTCATAGAAAGACACAGACACGCAGGATGTCCAGAACCACGTTCCGCATTCTAGATAGTCAGTATACACAGACCTACACACACATACATAGCCTACATAAGGCACACACACGAGCATACACCAATGGCGACCCTCCCACACGCACGTTTAGCCGAACCAACTGACTTCGTCAATCGTAGTTGACGTACATTACGCCTCCGCCCAGTAGTCCCTCGTTGGTGAAATATGACGCACGTCCGGCTATCCCTCGAACCACAGCATGTACGTAGATTAGGCGCTCGTCGCTTGGCGGTCGGTAGAATCCCATCTATCCAGCGGTCGAGGTCACTCCTACGACCCACGTTGCTTCTCTTGCGCCAAGACAAAATTACACGACTGCTTTAGATCACATCGGTATTTTTGTAATTGCAATAGCACCTCTATAGAAACGTGACAGAGTCAGTCTCAACCTGGCAAAACCAGACATGGTAGGCTACATACAAAACGGTTAAGGAAAAGGAGCTAAGAAAAGCCAATAACCTGACCCCATGAGTTAATACCCAAACTATTTCAGAATGATAACTAGCGACCATACACATAAAAGCATAGGCATCAAGATAAGATTGTCTGCAAAATAGCAAACTATTAAGATCTTCAAGTCAAAAGTTTTGCACTTGTAGTTTGCTAGTCCTCCATGCAGCATGAAGCCGGAAGTAATTATGCCCAATCTTTGGCTCAGATTAGGCCTACCAGAATCACAAAATTTTACATGTATGCAGTTGGACAGTGTGGGAAACAGTTTGACCTGAACAAATAGTAGGCTATCGCCATAGTAAACCCTTGTGTAGGCTATGAAAATTCATGCATGAGGATTGTGGATTGGAGACAAGATGGAAGCGCTATTGCCTAATGCAGCATCAATAATGTTAGAGAAATTATTAGGTGCTAATAATTATGGACTAATTTTAAGTCGACCAAACACGTAACATAAATCTTTCATCAAGCGTGGTTAATGCTTCCGTTAATCTGGTTCGTCATGCAAAACTTCTTTACTTTAGATTATGAATTTAAAGCTGTTGTTATCTGTTAACTACAGCGAGATTAGATACATGGTTACTGGGTAATTATGTGGCACAGCCGTGGGAATTTCCCTTAGTAATCCCCGGAGTTACTACTATGGTTGTGAAAAGAAGGCCTTGTATAAATAAGCATGTTATCGTTCAACAAAAGAACTCCGTTAGAAAATAATATAATGAGAGTTTAACCTCTTGTAGTCTATTATCATAGACTTGTTACCTTAACCCTCATGCGACCAACATATTTCACTGCTTAATATGACCAACTGGGGTCCTTTGGTACCCCAATAGCCATGGCGCGTTCAGTGCTTTCTGCTCTTGCTGAAATGTCACTTTTATCTTGCTACAAGTTGAAGTGGCAACAGTTCATCGTTTACCTGTGTATTGTATTGTATTGTATCTATACTTATTTATATAGCGCCTCTTGTCGAGTCTCGTAGTGTTCACCAATCAGAGGCGCAGTAAAAATAAAACAAATGTGTACTATTGCACAATCCCCGCATCACAATATAGCGTTAGAAAGGCGGTCCAGAGCTGAAGAGAATGACATACTATGGGTTCTGAATATCTCGAAGGATAAAAAGTTACAGGTGTTTAACCATTTTCAGCTTAGCGACTTGTCGCGAACCAGAGGAAATGGTAAAAGTTGATAACTTCTACAAAAATGGGCATATTCTGAAAATTAATATATCATTTTATTCAGTCTGAATAGCTCTTTCCAACGGAATATTGAATCACAGTTAATAAGTTTTCAATTAGAATATTTTAAAAGAAAACCTGCAATTGTTTCGAAAAAACACTATTTTTCTTTGTAACTTTGGCCCTCTGGTGGGGCAGAAGACCTTAATATTTTAAAAATTTCTGAACAGTTTTTGACCCCATGCCATTAGGCCACTTTTGGTTGCTATTATTTATTAAATTTCCTGTTTTCGTTTTTCCACTCCACCCTAATGTTCATATGATTCGATTGCTGCTTGGATTGTATGAGTAATGAGGCTTTCACTGACATATAAATTATACATATATAATTGTATATATATATTAAATGAATATATATATTAGTAACGGAAAGCCGCAAGTTTGTCATGGTTTAGCTTTCAATCATGAGTTGAGTTGTCGTCGAATCTCATGCAAAAGCACAATAGTCCAGGCAATTTAGGGTTCGACCTGGGCAATTGCTTCAGAAGCAATTCATTTGTTATTATATCTTACCTCTGACCCGATACATGCATATTTTACTGTTTTTGGTGTCCATATTGGACGACATCTTGAATAGTAACATACCCACACTATTGCCACTATGAGAAATCGATTCCTTGACCTTGATAGTATTAAATTCGACACTTCATTTGTCATTACAGCTTACCTCTTACCTGGTATATACATTTTTCTTTTTTGGCGGCCATATTGGACGCCATCTTGGATAGTAACATTCCGACATTATTGCCACTATAAGAAATCGATTCCTTGACCTTTAAAATATTAAATTTGACACTTCATGTGTTATAACAGCTTACCTCTGACCAGATATATACATTTTTCTTTTTTGGCGGCCATATTGGACGCCGTCTTGGATAGTGACATTCCAACACTATTGCCACTACTATAAATCGATTCTTTGACCTTGATAGTATTAAATTCGACACTTCATTTATTATTCTAGTATGCCTATGACCTGATATATACTTGTTTTCTGTGTTGGCGGCCATATTGACCGCCATCTTGGTTAAAATGCATTTTTGGGAGTGATCCCGTGGTCGGATTTTGTGGAATTTTGGATATGTTATTCAGCAATGAAAACTGAGCGGGAAACCGTTTAGAAAATTTCTGAAGTAATTTTGCCCAGGTTCAAAGTATATTTGAGCTAGATTTCCTGGACTACTACTGAAGCTGGGGTCGAGCGGTACCCCACTGGGTATTTGTTTTAAAAATATAACCTTAAAGCTAAACTGGATTTCAATACACCAAAACGGTGAGCGATGTCCAAGTGACAAAGTCATAAAATAACGTGAAAAAATATTGGATAGTAAAAAAGTAGCGCAAGCCGATGCCATGCTGGGGTACCCAATGACCCCAGTTGGTCGCATGAGGGTTAATTTAAGAATGGAAACTGTTTCTCATCGTCTTCGAATTATGCTGATGAGGTGGAATACTGTGTTGACTGTGGTTCTGGCCATTGGGCTGAACGCAACAGGTTGGCCTTAAACGCTTTCAACTGAGCTATATACTTACTATATTCGGATCTACGGTGTTCAGCTTTGTTTCCCGTTTGCTTGAAACCAAACTTAACCTCCAAATTTGCACTGCTGTCCTTTTACCGTACTTTAAATGAACACTAACAGAAGTTTAAATGTTATTCAACTTAAAACTTATCAGTAGAGGAGAAATAAATCCTTTGGCGCATTTGATCAAAATACTGGGTCAAAATCACCTCAAATCGCCACGAACGGACCTTAATATTGGTCAGTGTATGATAATTT
>JACEVL010001989.1:0-21046 GCA_020284085.1 Aporrectodea caliginosa
ATCCCCATTAGAATTATATCCCCTTAGCGAAATGAAGTATCCGGCCGGATGAATCTGAACGTGAGGGAATATCCCCTCGTGCAAAAGTATCCCCCATGAGTCGTACGAAATCATCCCCCATTCAAGAAGTATCCCCTGCATCTTAATTGCAAATTGTGCTATTTAAGTCAATTTAGAACGATAGTTGGTAAAAACGGTTAAAACTGAATTTTAAAAAAACCCAAAAACGTCGTCTTTTCAACAACAACAATAAATAAAAAACTGAAAACCGGGAAAAAACGAAACAAGAAAATAATTTCACTTTGTTACATCTTGTACTGCATTTTAAAAGTAAAAATCGTATTTAAACAATTTAATTTTAATCAGCAAATAACCCAACTAAGTAACATTAAGCCACAACAATTATTTTATTTTTATATGTTTTGTTGAATAAGAAATTGAGAAGTTAAAAATGTGAAATCTTTTCTAATTTGAATTGTAAGCATAAATCCACATAGGCTAAGTCCATGCTGACTAGCATAAACTAACATAATTAAAAACTAAACTTTGTAACTATTTTACTATAGTGTAGACTAGCCTACTTTATTAAAAATTGTACTTACAATTTTTACTTATATAAAAACTTGATATGGAGTAATATCAGTCAGTTTATCAGTCAATCGGAGATTACTGTATATAAAGACAACAATTCGCATTTTTAGATAACTTAGAAATTCAACTAACTTTTATATATTTTATTTCTGGAACTGTGCTATTTATTTCTCAAATGATTACATTAAATAGTGACGTAAATTATCTGAATCCCTGAAAGTACGGAGACAACGTAAAAGATTTCAGACAAAATGCAAGATAGGCACAGTGTCATGAAAAGGGATTAAGGTGCTAATTGGGTGACTTGTTAGTTCGCGCTTTGATAAATATTATGTGTCGTTTCGTATCAAACCAGCAAAGCCACTGAAACCATTTGAGGCAACGAGCCAACTTCAAGGGCTCTTATGTTCTGTGTGCTCTTGTAATCTCACACTAATTAAGCGAGTGTAGCACATTATCCCTCTGGACATAATCCCCGGACATAATCCCCCGGACAAAATCCCCCGGACATAATCCCCCCCCCATTTTGCGTAGGACATAATCCCCCGGACAAAATCCCCCCTCTGTGCAATTAGCCTATTTCTGCATGTCATTGATAAACCTTAATTGCCCTGTTTTTGTTCGCTATGTCATTTAGGTGTAGGCCTAAACTTAAGACTTGTTAGTGTCATTCAGTTCGATAGTTAAGACTTGTTAATGTCAAGTTCGGTAATAAAGTGAAGACTTGTTAGTGTCATTTAGGTTTAAAGTTAAGACGTATTAATATCGTTCAGTTCTATTTACTGAACAATTTTATATTAGTTAGAAATAGTTTTATCAAACAATCAAAATTCCATTTAGGCCAACAATTATTTTCAACATTTTGCTGCTGCTGGTAACAATTTTGGACAGACTAGTTAACCTGCTTTTCTAAGATTCTGGAGAAAGCTATGTACAAGCGAATATATGATTTTCTTTCAGTTAACCAAATTTTATATGAAAAACAATTTGGATTCAGAAAGAACCACTCTACCAACTTAGCTATTATTGAAGTCCTAGACAATATTTCCGAAGCTATGGATGTAAGTAGTTGTACTCTGGGTGTATTTTTAGACTTGTCAAAAGCATTCGATACTTTAAATCATGACATTTTACTTGCCAAGCTATACCATTATGGTATTCGTGGGATTGCTCTGGAATGGTTTAGATCCTATCTCAAGGATAGATATCAACGGGTTTCCTATGCAGGGGTTCTATCCAGTCTTGCACCCATACTTTGCGGTGTTCCACAAGGCTCAAATTTGGGTCCTTTATTATTTCTCATCTACATAAACGACATCACAACCTGCTCCCCCACCCTGCAACTGGTACTTTTTGCAGATGATACTTCGGCTTTTATAATGGGAAAAAACTACTATCAACTATTCCAAATTATGAATTTGGAGCTTAGTAAGTTATCTTGCTGGTTCCAAGTGAACATGTTATCACTTAATATAAAGAAGTCAAACTATGTTTTATTTAAAAGCAAAAAGTCTAGGATACCGAATACTTTTGACCCTACATTAACTATCGATAACGTTCAATTGTGCAGAGTCTCTAAAGTCAAATTTCTGGGGGTTATCATTGATGAGAACCTTACTTGGAAGGAGCATGTGGAGCATGTGAAGAACAAAGTAGCCAAAACTGTGGGGATCATTCACAGACTTAAGGGGTCTTTACCAGCTCACTCTCTCAAGTTATTGTACACTACCCTTCTACTGCCTTACTTAAATTATTGTACTGTGGTGTGGGCAGGTGGGTATCAGAATATGCTTAAACCTATATACATCCTCCAAAAAAGGGCAATAAGAGTTATCAGTGGAGCTCATTATCTAGCAGAGAGTTGCCACCTATTTAAGTCCTTAAACCTTTTAACAATTTACGACATTTATAAACTTCAACTTGCAATGTTAATGTACCGGCACCACAATGGCACTCTCCCAGCTTTATTTAACTCATACTTCACAGTGATTACTGATGTACATGATTATAACACCAGACATAGACAAAACTACAGAACAGAAAAAGGCAGGATAAATGCTAGATGTTTCTCGGTCAGAATAAAAGGACCGCAGTTGTGGAACTCTATTGATTCTTGCATGCGTGAACTACGCTCGTTGATTGCATTCAAGTGTGCATATAAGACTTTTCTGATTGACCAGTATTAACTCAGCAACTCATAACTTGGAGTGTGATGCTGACTATTATCGTTTTAACTATGAATACTGTTACTAACTGAACGGCTGCCTTAGCCTGTTAACCTAATACATTTTGTTGTTGTATTTCTGTGACCGGTAACCAATGGGGAAGACTAGATAAGCTGTCCCAGCTTCATCTCCCCATGAATCATTTGCTACCTGACTCGCATACTCATATTCTTTTGGCTCACATACTTTTAATCTATAACGTGCTGTTAGATAATTTAGTTGTTTAATGTGATTGCTGTTTATGCACTGTAATTTTGTATTTGAATGCAAAATGGTTCAATAAATAAACTCAAACTCAAACTCAAACTAGTATAATAAACTTTTAAAATATCATACAATTAAATGGTAGCCTTCCATGGGGGATTATGTCCAGAGGGCTTTTGTCCGGGGGGATTATGTCAAGGGGATTATGTCCGGGGGGGGATTATGTCCAGGGGATAATGTCCGTTCCCCAATTAAGCAGTGCTCAAAGTTAGTCCATTCGCATAATTAGTTGCGCGACGGTCTTGATGCGATGGAAGTGTCTAAAAGGAGGAAGACAAAATATCAGCAGTCACAAACAACAGTGTACTGATAAGGGACTAAGGAGCTAATTAGGTGACTTGATAGCTCGCGCCTGATATCGGTCGTTTCGTATCTAGCAAAGCCATTGAAGCCATAATAATTATTATATAGTGAGAGTCACTGAGTGAAAAGATTTATACGCAAAAGGGAAATAAGCTGACTTGAACAACTTTTGTACAAACGTACACTCAAAGCAGTAAACATTAAGAATGAATTTTAAAAGCATGATTGACTGAGTAGTCCTCTGGAAGGGGCACTATATAAATTTATGAATGAATGAATAGTGCACTGCTTGTTGTCAGTTCTATAATCAATACGTAAAACATTATACGCCCTCAGAGCCGTTAAGCAGTTAAACTGAATTTATGATCTGAAAAAAAAGCATTCACTTTAGTGGAGAAGTGGTTCAAAGTGAACATTTAAAAAAATGGACTTTTGAACTAGAGGGCTCACTTAGAGTCACTTGCTTTAAACATTTCTGGCTTTGGATTATGATTAAAATATATATTCATAAATTATACGCATTTAAATTAATAATACTTTATACCTGTGCATTTTTATCCCCCGGGGATGATTTCACACGATGGGAGATAGAAATGGATTATCCCCCCGGATACTCTATACCGGTATAGTCTATCGGGGGGATAAATTCATTCATCCCCGGATAGTCCTAGGACGGAGACTCTATTTCGTGATACCGGCACTGAAGGCAAACATTTATCTGCCACCTATAGTGTACGTGCTGTAACGCGGAGAGTACGGGTACGAGCCTCTACTGTAGATACCTTGAGCAGGCCCTTCACTCACTATTGCTCAACACCATTGATTGATGCCTGGTCGCTAGATAGTTGTGCTTAATCAATGTGCAATGATAATAATAAAATACTCTGATGAGCAAACTAAAATCCATTTCTGTCACACTCCAGGAAGGTGCTGTCGAGTCTGACTGCATCAGATTACACTATCATCTGGCTCAAAAGCGATACTTACGGACAGACTTGGTCATGACCGTCAGTTCCTTGGGACTACTGACACCAACGTCGTTCTTGGCCTTCACTCGGATCCTGTACGTTGTGTTTGGAAGTAGGTTCTCTATTGTCATGGTGTCCGAGTCTGAAATCATAAAAACACTGAACTGAGAGAGAACAGCCTGTTATTCTGTATCAATTCATAATCAGAATAGAAGATGAGCACAGGGTTGCCACAAGGTAAATAAAACAAAAATCCGTGACGTTTCTCCATGTCTTTTAAGACTTAAGAAAGATTTAAGAAAAGGACCTACTTTCGTAATTGTTTTATCGACATAATATTTATCGAAAATATGCTTAGAAACATGTCTAGTAATAATTTTTCAATTTTCCATGACTTTCCATGACCTAGCTTTCAAATTCCATGACTTTCCAGGACCTTTTTTTTACAAAAATATATGTTTTTCCAGGTTTTCCAGGTCTTAAATTTTTCAAAGTTTAATTCAAAGTTTAATTCCATGACTTTCCAGGTTTCCAGGATCTGTGGCAACCCTGAGAGCAGTTCTCATCTGTATGGGGACACGAACTATAGGGCCTGCTAAGTACCTCATAAAAGCACTGTGTGTGCCCACCTAATTGATGCCACTAATGTCACTGACATCACAGTCAAACTAAAATCCATTTCTGTCACACTCCACGACGGTGCTGCCCAATCGCACTGCATCAGAATCTATTATCAATGTTAGGTTGGAGAGTGATACATAACAGAAAGATTTAAGAGCAAAATGTTAATCAACAAGCGAACAGTATTGTATCATCTCGTATAATATCTAATAATTATAAAGCACCTCTTGCAAAATAACTATTCAGAGGCACTCTCAGCATCGACGAGATATGCCTTTAAAGAGCGAGAGACTGATGAGAAAACCAGTCATTAGTTTTGCCTTAGTTGGGGAAGGTCATTCCAAATGTTGATTGCGCCTGAGTGACAGTCAATTCGTCCAGCAGTGCTAAACTTTAAAGAGACGCTCAACTAGAGCTGAAGATGGAAGCTCTGTTTTCTGTAATCAGCCGCAGTTAGCTAGCTAAGATGAGTGCATGGCTGCATGGATAGTCTGATAATGAGGGTCAACCCTTGCCCTTGGGCTTGAGGTTTATCAACGTGTGCTGTAAGATTGTAAGAGGGTGTAAGGAAAGAATAATTCAATTCAATTCAATTCAATTCAAAAAGTTTTATTGTTCCACATCATAATAACAGAAAAACAACTATCAACACTAGTGTAATTTATGCAACAAACGGAGAGCCCTGAAGGGTCACAGGACCCACTAACTAGGGCTACCTAAGTACCAGATGATGTGGTGATAATGACGGTTCGTGTACAGAGAACCAACAACAGAGAATACACAGAAATCAAAACAAACTTAACTAAGCGATGGCAACACAGCAATTTGAAATCAAAACAAACTTAACTAAGCGATGGCAACACAGCAATTTGAACAATTACACATTTAATAAGAGAGCTCGCATGGATTTTTTAAATAAATTCAAGTTAGGCAGGTGACGAGTGCTGACAGGGATATTGTTCCAGACTGATGGTCCTGTGGACCTTAAGGCAAATAACCTTGTATTAGTGCGTGCAAATATTCCTCTATAAGATTCAACTTGTCTAGTAAGGTAAGTATGAGTGTCCGATGTTATATTAAAATAGTCATTAAACACAGAGGGTAGCAATTTATGCTTATGTCTGTACATAAACTCACTTATTTGAATGGTATTAATTTGATTAAGTCTAAGAATTTTAAATCTACTAAAGAACTGACTAGTGTGCGTTGTAGGCAAGACCCTAGCTATAATTCTAATTGCTCTTTTTTGCAAAATGTTAATTTTATGTAAGCGCTGCATATAGTTGGAAGCCCAGACAATATTACCGTAGGCAAGATATGGGTATATTAAAGAGTAATAGAGGTTGAGTAGAACTTTTTGAGGAAGGTAAGATGCCAATCGATTCAGAACGCCTGCATTTTTTGCAATTTTCATAGAAATTGATTTAATGTGCTCTGACCAATTTAGATGTTGGTCAATGCAAACTCCAAGAAATTTGGCGGAAGATACCTGCGGGATTACATTTCCATCAATTAGTACCTGGATGCTAATTTCGGGTATTAGTTTTCTATGAGATCTGAATAGTATAAAATTGGTTTTATTAACGTTTAATGATAATTTATTAATTCTAAACCAATCGACCACATACGTGATTTCATGATTAATTATTTGATACAATTCATATAAGGATTTATGAGAATAGAATACATTAGTGTCATCAGCGAATATAATAAAACTGAGAATAGTTGAAGTATTAGGGAGGTCATTTATGTATATAAGAAACAAGAGAGGACCTAAATTAGAGCCTTGCGGTACACCATATTTGACCTGTTGAAATTTAGATAAAATTCCATTGCAGATAACTTGCTGATTTCTGTCCGTTAAGTAACTATCGAACCATTGATGGGTGACCCCTCTTATTCCATAATGTTGGAGTTTTTTTAACAATATACCATGGTCCACCGTATCGAAGGCTTTTGCCAGGTCTATAAAGATGCCTACTGAGAATTCATTATTATCAATTGCTGTCGTGATTTGTTCTTGCAGATTTATGAGTGACATAGCAGTAGAGTGGCCTGACCTAAACCCATGCTGCATAGAGTAGAGGATATCATTTTTGACAAGATGGTTATTAAGTCTTTCATACATAATTTTTTCCAATATTTTACTAAATACAGGCAGAACTGAGATGGGTCTATAATTAGTAAGGTCTTCCTTATTCCCTTGTTTGAAGATAGGCACAATTTTTGCCAATTTTAATTCATATGGAACTACACCTGTTGAGAAAGAGCAGTTAATAATTTCAGAAAGCGGCTGAGCGATGGATTTAATAAGAGGTAAAGCTATCATTGGGTCGATACCATCAAGCCCTGAGCTATGAGTAGGTTTAATGGCATGAGATATATTAATAATTTCCTCAGGGTTGGTTAAATACAGTGCCAATGAGTTATCACATGGGGTTTTCATATATTTATTATAGGAGTTTGGTGAGGATGGGATTTTTTCAGCTAAGTTTTGAGGAATACTAGTAAAATAACTATTAAACTTATTGGCTATTGTCTCATCATCATCTATTATTACCCCATTAGAGTCCACTAGATCAATTCTAGAACTTTTATTATCTGTTTTAAGTATTGATCTTATAATTTGCCACTGTTTTTTTAGATTATTATTATATTTTTGGAATTCGATTTCATAATAAAGTAACTCGGCTTTCTTTTTCATTGTTTTAAATTTATTCCTGTATATTATGAAATTTTTCCTGTTAGTTTCATTAGGCTGTTTTATAAATTTAAGATATAGTTTGTTTTTTTTCTTACAGGAGTTCAAGAGACCACTGGTCATCCAGGGTTGATTATTTTGGTGTTTTCTACTTTTGGTGGGGGAGTATAAGGGGAAAGCTTTATTATATGCATTTTTATAACTCACAATAAAATTATTATAAGCCATATTGGCATCCTCATTTGCACAAGCCGCAGTTGTTTCAGTCCAGTTAATTTCACTAAGTAAAGATTGGAAATGTTCCATTTCTTGCTTCCCAGTTTTCCGTTGATTCAGTGTCTCCATTTTATTGCATTTTGGCATGTTAAGATTAAGTCTGACCATAATTGGCAAATGATCTGATATATCAGTAACTATAATTGAGGAGGTATTAACTTTATTCCATTTATTAGTAAATATATTATCTATAAGCGATGATGTGAGATCAGTAATCCTAGTTGGCCTAAGTATAGTGGGAAGTATTTGATAGGACGTCAGATAATTATAAAACAATTTAGTTGGTTCATGTTCATCAGCTTTTAGTAAGTCAATATTAAAATCACCTGCCAGAATTATATCTTTTTTACTATTAGTTATTTCAGCTAAAAGTACATTAAATTCATCATTAAATAATGTTAAGTTAGTGCCAGGTGGTCTGTAGATAACACCAACGATTAAATCAGTCCCTTTACTTTGAGGTATACAGATAAATAGGCTTTCATATGTAGTATGGGTTGAACAATTATTGGTTGGTTCAAAAATGTGAAATTGAAACTCCTTCCTAATAAACAGAGCAATTCCTCCACCTCTTCCCATATTTCTAGGTTTATGTACAAAGTTATAATCAGGTAAAGCAGGTGGTGGGGTAGTGGACTGATCCAACCAGGTCTCAGATATTGCCAGTATTTTCACAGGTAATTGGATTAAGAGAGAGTGTATTTCCTCCAGCTTGGGTGTGAGGCTCCTAGAATTGACATGCATAACAGTAAGATCATGCTCAATCGATCCAAGTTCAGCTTTTAGTTTTTCTGGAGTACTGTATCTGCTCAAATTAAGTTGATTATTAAAATAAAAATTTTCATCTGGGTCTACGTCTTCATTATTAAGCAAGTGTTTATTTTCTTCCTTATCAGAATAAAGATCTAATTTCAGATTAGAAGCGTTGTAGTTGCTGCATAAGTCTTCCAAGATAATAATACCCTTAGCACAATCGAGAAATTCAGTATTGTCATCAATATTTCCAAAAGGAAGGAGCTTATATACACAGGCCGTACAGAGCCAGGTGTCGCACATCTTGCCACCTGCTACATCAGTTTGTACACAATGACTATGCGAAACTCGATCACATGATTGACATTTGATTGCTTGTTGCCACTTAACTATATTTAGCATGCACAGTTCACAGCAACTCGTGCGTTCTTTGCAGCGAGTATAGCCCTCCATAGGGTAACACTTAATTAAACCAGCACTGATCAGTACAGATCAACAAAACACGGCAGACGAGACGAAATACATTGAATGAAAGAAAACGAAAGATATGTAATTTAATCTAATCTAGGAGTTTGTTCAAGATTGCCGAAGAGATACTAAACATCATCATGATAGCAACAGGTGAGCCAGAGGACAATCCAAATAGCTCAAGATCGATGTCATGAGTTACAAAAACATCAGTCATTAATCATAGTAGATGCACATTTGATGGGACTAATAATATGTACCAATTTAGGCTAGACTAGCTGTCCTTCGTTGGTGCTAGGTCACATTCCTGTTAGGCAACCAGCTCAAATGCATAAAGGCAATTTGTAACACAGACACTTAATTCAATTACAAATTACATGCAATATTGTACTTGAAATACAATTACTGGACTTAAAATGTAATTCAATTACAATTACAATTACAGAGCATGTAATTCAATTACGTAATTCAATTACATGTATTTCAATTACTGAACAACACTGAGTAGGGGAAGGTCATTCCAAATAGAGGGACCCATCACAGCAAACGCCCAGTGTTGAGTCAAAGCAGCCCTAGTCCTAGGAACAAACAAATCAAACCGATCAGTGTTCAGAAGATAACTAGAGGAGTCAACACTGGCAAGCTCCTACAGACATCCAGAGCAGATAGCAGACACACTTCTGAATCCTTCAGCTAGTCTCAATGGCAGCTATCCATATGAGGTGTCAGCAAATTCAATTTCTTAGCCTAAACAAATAAGGGCGAGTGGCCAGTCCTTTCCCTCATCATCCAATCTTCCCACCCACTCATTGTAGCCGTGGGGTGCATATGGAGACAAAATCTCGAAACAGGTTTCTGCTCTGGTCGGAATTTGAACTCCCAACCTTATGACTGAGACACCACGTAATCAGAATAACCAACTAAACACCGCTATCATAATCAGCATAAGCATTGTCATTTTCATCACCATTGCCATCATCATCATTTTAAATTCAAGTTTCCTGATTAGAAGTTACTTATCCTTTTCAATTTCAGCTTCAACAGTGGAGCTGAATGAATAGCTGAAAACTAACCAAATACTTAATGGCTCCATTTTAGCAAACTAAGACATAAGATAGAACCCAGAGCTCTCTTTTTTGACCACGATCCCTCACTCAAAAGGAAGAGCCATAGTGCCATACCTAGTACTTCCAAAGGGTCCGACGATACTGCGTATTCTGGAACCTGCTCTCCACCTTCACCACCAATAGTCACTAAATATAAACAGCAAAATGACATAAACCAGTGTTTTGCCTTAATATCAAGTGTGATCATGAAGTAACTTAGAAACGGATGTCAGTGTGGCTGACCGTGCACTTGAAATGAGTGTCTGCTCTCTCACAATGCATCACTTTACTACAGCTATTTAGAGGTCTGCCTTGATACAAACAAACAGAACAGGCTTCTTCTGCCTATATGTACTGTCCAACACGGTTAACTTATAAAGTTGCAATACACTATTCCACCTACTCTAAACTCAATCAAACAATGAATCAATTTAAACTAATCTGAACCCTTCTACCCAGCTGCTGCAATAAAAACCCCAATTAATGTTCAGTTTTGTATGATGTCGAGGTGTGTGTTCAAATGTTGGGAAAGTCTGGTCAAAAACCCAGAACAGTGATCTATGGGGATAAAAAAGCTCTGCATAATCACTATACCTGTATACTGTAAAAGTTCTTTAAGTGTTCAGTCCATATAAAACCGTCTGTCTCGAATAGTTGGTGGGGTGGAGCGTAAAAGCGATTTGTGCAAATGAACACTCACCTCGCAACTAGTGGAATTTGTGGTAAAATAGCACAAATAGAAGACTAATTCAAAATTAAAACTCAAAGAGCTCCATAAAGTATATCAACAGTATAGCAGCGAAAGGCAAACCACCATACCAACAAACGTCAGATAATTCTAAATGCTGTTCCAGAATATGATTATATATTATCTAATAGGTCCAAACGAGTGTAACTTAAGACCGGTACAAAATGTTGCTTCAGGCATTACCAGATATGTTCGGCGTCTTCTCCGAGTATTCCACGAGATAACCTCTGACCTTCTCCCCACCATCCTCCACGGGTGGCTCCATCTGAAGGACAATGCTGTTTGGAAGACACTCCGTCACATTCACCGACTGCGGTGAATCAGGTGCAGCTAAAAATAAATCAACCAGATCAAGTTAATTCATTTTATATATAGCGCTCCTTCAAGGGGTCTACTCAGAGGTGCGCCCGACTCCAGCATGGCCAAAAAGAACAGTTCATATGCAATTATAGAATGTGTCAGAGAGTGATGTGATATTAATCTATTACATCCATAAGTTAAACACAGCATAACGTCGCTTCCTCAAGAAAAACTGTTTTTCAGTTATTTATAGAGTGCTATTTATAGAGTGCAATTTCTGTTGCTATTTCTTCACAAATCATAACAAGTAACATTAAGTAAGTAAGTAAGTATAGTCTTTATTGAATTAACAGTAATTGTAATCTGACATTTATAAAGGAAATGAAAGGTTGAGCTTTTCTTTGCCAACTTTCTGTAGATTGCACTGTAGACTCGTTAGCACAATCCCAGTTTATGCCCTGTTCTGCTTAATGCGAAGTAGTGTAATGTCTCAAAAAGCTATATGCTCAATATGCCATACTGGTTAAGGTACCATATACAAGAGCTGAAGTGTAGCACTAAATATTGACTCTTTCAGCATTATTCCCCTTTTACGTGCAGCATTGTGTTTGACCCTTGGAGTAGAAATATACTGCTAATGGCATTCAAACGGGCAGCAGTGGTGAAGGATCTAATCTGACCAATTCATTGAAAAATGAGTCAGGCTGAGGCCATACAGTCGCTATAGAAAAATTTGTACAACGACATATCCCAACGAATTCATTAAAGACTCACATTAATGAGTCCAATGCTGTACATGTCTGGCTTCCCTATGAACTTTCCAATCTCACAGGATGCACTTGGAGCAGAATGTATGTATGTATGTATGTATGTATAAGCACTTGTTATAGCGCCCCTTCAAGATTTCTACTCAGAGGCGCTCCCGGCTGCAGCGCGGACACTTAATCGGAGTTTCACGCCGAAGCGCATGAGCAGTTGCGAGTGAAGGACTTGCCCAGGGTCCCTACGAGGCGGCTTGAGGTGGATTCGAACCCGCAAAACACTGAACATACCCCTACACCACTGCGCCCCACAATAATACATGATGCAGAGGTGATAAGGCAAACAGAGGCAGCCTTTGACAGTTTTGTGCTATAGGCAAGGACAATAATGCCGCCCTTTTTAACATTTAATAGTTAAACTTTTTTAAATATACTTTTCTTTCTTTATTTTGCGGAATTTGCGTCTAGATCGCCTATACCTAAAGCCGGCACTGAAGGCAAACATTTATCTGCCACCTATACAGTACGTGCTGTAACGCCGAGAGTATGGGTACGAGCCTCTATTGCAGATATCTTGAGCAGGCCCTTCACTCACTATTGCTCAACACCATTGATTGATGCGCTGGTCGCTAGATAGTTGTGCTTAATCAATGTGCAATGATGATAATAAAATACTCTGATGAGCAAACTAAAATCCATTTCTGTCACACTCCAGGAAGGTGCTGCATCAGACTATACTATCATCTGGCTGGAGCGCGATACGTACGGACAGACTTGGTCATGACTGTCAGTTCCTTGGGACTACTGACACCAACGTCGTTCTTGGCCTTCACTCGGATCAGGTACGTTGTGTTTGGGAGTAGGTTCTCTATTGTCATGGTGTTTGAGTCTGAAATCATAAATATTGTATTGCATTGTATTGTATTTGAACACTTGTTATAGCGCCCCTACCAGATTGCCCATTCAGAGGCGCTCCCGACTACTGCGCGAACGCTGAATCGGAGTTTCACGCCGAAGCGCATGAACAATAATTGCGAGTGAAGGACTTGCCCAGGGTCCCTACGCGGCGGCTTTGAGGTGGATTCGAACCCGCAACCCTCCAGCTGCAAGGCACCGAACATACCCCTATACCACCACGCCCCAGTTGTATTGTGTTGTATTGTATTGTACTCCACGTTTATATTGCGACCGAGCCACCCGCAGAAATGGATTTGTGTTTGACTGTGATGTCAGTGACATTAGTGGCATCAATTAGGTGGACAAACTCAGTGCTTTTATGAGGTACTTAGCAGGCACTATAGTTCGTGTCCCACTGTCCCCGTACTGCTCACAGTTCAAATATACTGAACTGACAGAGAGAACAGCCTGTTATTCTGTATCAATTCATAATCAGAATAGAAGATGAGCACAGGGTTGCCACAAGGTAAGTAAAACAAAAATCCTTGACATTTCTCCATGACTTTTAAGACTTAAGAAAGATTTAAGAAAAAGGATCTACTTTCTAATTGTTTTATCGACATAATATTTATCGAAAGTATGATTAGAAATATGTCTAGTAATAATTTTTAAATTTTCCATGACTTTCCATGATCTAGCTTTAAAATTTCATAACTTTCTAGGACCTTTTTACAAAAATATCTGTTTTTCCAGGTTTTCCAAGCCTTACATTTTTCAAAGTCTAATTCCATGACTTTCCAGGTTTTCCAGGATCTGTGGCAACCCTGTGAGCAGTACGGGGACAGTGGGACACGAACTATAGGGCCTGCTAAGTACCTCATAAAAGCACTGTGTGTGCCCACCTAATTGATGCCACTAATGTCACTGACATCACAGTCAAACACAAATCCATTTCTGTCACACTCCACAACGGTGCAGCCCAATCGCACTGCATCAGAATCTATTATCAATGTTAGGTTGGAGAGTGATACATAACAGAAAGATTTAAGAGCAAAATGTTAATCAACAGGCGAACAGTATCGTATCATCTCGTATTATATCTAATAATTTAGAAAGCACCTCTCGCAGAATAACTATTCAGAGGCGCTCTCAGCATCGAAACCCCAGGGAAAAAGAAATGCCTTTAAAGAGCGAGAGACTAATGAGGAAACCAGTCATTAGTTTTGCCCTTATTGGGGGGAGGTCATTCCAAATGGAGGGACCCATCACAGCAAACGCCCAGTGTTGAGCCAAAGCAGCCCTAGTCCTAGGAACAATCAGATCAGGGCCGGATTAAGAGCCGGGTTAAGACATCCGGGGGCCCTAACCGCAAAGCCATGCAAAAATATGTGTCTTTGTGCACAAAGTTCAATCCGTACATAAGCGATTTTTTTATAATGAAATATTGGCTAAATAATAACACATGCATTTACCATTGTAATTTTGTCAATTAGGACCTTGGTACAATCTGCTTTTATATATCCTGATATTTGGGGGCCCTCAAAACGTTGTTGGGCCCTAAACCATGGCTTATTTGGCTTATACGTTAATCCGGCTCTGAATCAAATCAAACCGATCAGTGTTCAGATAACTAGAGGAGTCAACACTTGCAAGCACCCACAGACATCCAGAGCAGATAGCAGACACACTTCTGAATCCTTCAGCTAGTCTCAATGGCAGACATGTATCCATATGAGGTGTTAGCAAATTCAATTTCTTAGCCTAAACAAATAAGGGCGAGTGGCCAGTCCTTTCCCTCATCATCCAATCTTCCCACCCACTCATTGTAGCCGTGGGGTGCAAATGGAGAAAAAATCTCGAAACAGATTTCTGCTCTGGTCGGAATTTGAACTCCCAACCTTATGACTGAGACACCACATAATCAGACAAACCAACTAAACACCGCTATGATCGGCATAAGCATCGTCATTTTCATCACCATTGCCATCATCATTTTAAATTCAGGTTTCCTGATAAAAAGTTACCTATCCTTTTCAATTCAGCTTCAACAGTGGACCCGAATGAACAGCTGAAAACTAATCGAACACTTAATGGCTCCATGTTAGCAAACTAAGACAGAATCAAGAGCTCTCTTCTGTTGACCACGATCACTTACTCAAAAGGAAGAGCCATAGTGTCATACCTAGTACTTCCAAAACGTTCAACGGTATTTGCATCTTCTCGGAGTAGTATTCCACGAGATAACCTCTAACCTTTTTCCCACCATCCTCCACGGGTGGCTCCATCTGAATGACAATGCTGTTTGGAAGACACTCGGTCACATTCACCGACTGCGGTGAATCAGGTGCAGCTGAAAATAATTCAACCAGATCAAGTTAATTCATTTGAGTATTTATATAGCGCCCCTTCAAGGGGTCTACTCAGAGGTGCGCCTGGCTCCAGCATGGCCAAAAAGAACAGTTCATATGCAATTATATTATAGAATGTGTCAGAGAGCGCTGTGACATTAACCTATTGCATCCATAGGCTAAACACAGCATAACGGCTACTTAGTCAAGAAACTGTTTGTCAGGCATTTATAGAGTGCTATTTATAGAGTGCTATTTCTTCAGAAGTCATAACAAGTAACATTAAGTAAGTAAGTAAGTATATTCTTTATTGAATTAACTGTAATTGTAATCTGACATTTATAAAGGAAATGAAAGGTTGAGCTTTTCTTTGCCAACTTTCTGTCTCACTGCAGCTTGACAACATTTTCAGCTTAGATTGTGCGATCACATAATACAAAAGTACTGTCAACAAAAGGAACTTGATTACCAGTATATTATGTTACAGTTTTAAACATGGCTCCAGTTGCTTAGCATTATCCATTATAAACTTTCCAATCTTACAGGATGCATTTGGAGTAGAACATATCATGCAGAGGTGATAAGGCAAAATTTATCTGGAGAACCAACCTTTCCTGACAGAATATACACTGTACACTCATTAACGTGGAGAGTACGGATACAAGCTTCTACTGCAGATACCTTGAGCAAGCCCTTTGCTCACTATTGCTCATTGCTCAGCACCATCTAGGTTTGCTTAGGAACTGATAGCCAGGTATGGAAATTAAATAGGCTTGATTTTCGTCTAACCAAGTCCCGGTTAGCGGCAGTACGCCTAAAGGTGGAAGATAGACGGTCCTTAATTTAATTTAGTTTTATTTAAAATGCTTCGGCTGTTTAAGTGCATTACTGAGAATAGTGGAGTGAGTTTTATCGATACACAGTGTGGACCGGAGTACATACAAACAGGGTACTTATCAGAACAAATTAGAAGAGGACGATTGCTCGTTTCGTCTGTTAGATGATCTGAACAACGGGTAGTGGAATAATTGAGGTATTCGGCATTACATGGACCATCCCCAAATCCAAATGTCTCCTCTAGTGGCTGTAACTATTTCTGAGTATTGGGGTAGGGGGAGGATTGTTATTTGTTCTAAAGCATGAGACGTTAAACATCCTGCCTAGTAATGAGTTTGGTCTAGTTTTACACTGGTAATTCTATCATAGACTAAGAGCAATGGTTCAAGTGTAGCCTACCGTTAAATGCGCACGGTGTAATTCATATGATTAAACTTGAACAGAAAAAACTACTGTCACGGATCCTACATTAGACAGCCGGTGACCGAACACATAATGCAATCGTTAAATGAAGTGGAGGACAAAATTTAGTTTACCTAATAACTAGATAGCGATGATTCGCTTACTGTGAACAGCAACTGTGATCTTCTGTTCCCCGTATCTTCCATCCGCTTCAACTTCTGCTCGACATATATAGAGGCCATCATCCTTCACAGTTATGTTTCTTATACGAAGACCTTCGCCCACTATCTTGTACCTACCACCTGTATCGAATAAATCCAACAGATTTTAGTACTCTCGCTAGATATCCAATCTTACCATCAGTAGTAGTTATTATACTGGTTTCGGCGCAATAGAAGTTATTTCTTACTCAGGGTAGACTAGTGGCTCCAAAGCCACTTCGAGACCGGTTTCAGCTAGGTTTTAGCGCAATAGAAGTTATTTCTAACTTAAGATAGACCCTACGAGCGCCAACAACAGCCTCCAGACGATCTCAACCAGTTTTAGCGCAATATAAATTATTTCTTACTCAAGGTAGAACTTACGTGCCCCAACGCAGCTTCAAGGCCGGTTTCAGCGCAGATCTGGCGTTTGAAAAGTTACCTCATACTTGAGTAAGGTCCTATGAGCCCTAACAACAGCCCATGGAGGATTTTCCACAGGCACACTCACAGTTTGCGGCCCAGCCGAGCAGCCTCCAACGAGGCTGGGCTCAAACAATTGACACAAAACAAGGACATGGCCAAAATAGTAATAATGAAGATTATAGCTTTTAATTTCGTAAAGGTTATTCAAGCGGTGCAGCAAGGGATCAAGGGAACTGTAACAGGAATCAGTCCCGCTATTCCCGCATACGAAGTCTAAGGTCACGGCGATTTTGACGCGCCGAGTTTTCTTCATGAACTCTACTCGGGCTTCTTCGTGACCTTGTTTGATTAATTCTTTTTTCATCTATTCGTTAATGATGGGCCTTCAGCTGTTCCTAAAGATTTGCGCCGGATCTCGTCTTTCATTGCGCTATATTTTTCAACTTTGTCAAGAATCAACTTGTACTCTTCTTCGCTGATCAGATTGTCATCGAGCACCTTCGAAACATGGTTGTGAATGGTGTTGAACTATCTAATGTCCAGCACACACATGACCTCTAGTTTCGCCGCATTAGCCGATCATCTTCGTCTGTAGGCGATGCCCAAGGCATCGAGCAAACTGGCCAACACCGTAACACCCTCAAGAATTAATCCAGGCACTAGTCCAACTCCTGTTGCCAGCAAGGCAGTTCCTTCGGAACCCATACCAAGGCCAAAAAAGTGCACACAGCGGATTGAAACAGTTGACTATATTCACAGCTCTACGGTACTTTTTAAACAAGTAGCTGAGGTTCTCCACTTCCGATCGGAGGAAAGACTGAGTTCACGGATCTTCTGCAGGTCTTTGCAGGTGAAAGGTCTCTCGTGTCGTCTAGATTGTTGGGGCTAAGGTCTCTGGTGGCGTATCATCCGAAATTGTCGGGATCGCTGCATTTGGATATGTGATATAATGCATATATAAATACATTCATACATAAGCATACATACATACATACATACATACATACATACATACATAAATACATACATACATAAATACATACATACATAAATACATACACAAATACATACATACACAAATACATAGCCTACATACACAAATACATACATACACAAATACATACATACACACATAATAAGCACACATACACACACATACATAAATACATACATACATACATACATACATACATACATACATACATACATACATACATACATACATACATACATACATACATACATAGGGATGAATGATCCCGCTAAATAGGGCCACCGAAGTAATGAAGTAAAAAAGTCTCGATAACGCATTACAGCCGGTTCACATTCGGAGAAAGGAATAAAACATACATCTATAATTAACTTAACTAATAGAACTTAACTAAACATCGATGAACAACTTCATGAACTTCGATAAGACAAAAACGATGATATTTGGCGACAAAGATATCACCCAGCGGATTGTTGTGAAAGGAGTACAGCTGGAAAATGTAGAGAGGTTTATTTACCTTGGAAGCAATATGACTTATAACCTAGACTGCAGAAGCGAAATAAAGATACTAATAGCCAAGGGAACAGCGGTATTGAAAGCAATGGACAAGATCTGGAAGAGCAGTACAATCAGCACGAAAACCAAGACGGAAGTATTAAAGACATAATTATGTGTTCAGCAGCATGATGTATGGTTGCGAGACATGGGTGCTAACAAAAGATTCGCAAAGGAGAGTCTTAACATTCGAGAGAAAATGCTACTCAAAAATTCTGACGATAGGATGGACTCAGAAGGTAAGCAACGAAGAGGCATACAAAGGAGTGGAAATGACCGAGAACCTCGTGCAGAAAGTTACTCAGCGAAAACTTGGATTGTTCGGACATAGTTGTAGAATGAAAGAGGACAGAAAGATCAAGGCCCTTATGTTTAGAATAATGGATGCTACGAACAAAAGAGGCAGACCGCATAGAAAATGGACAGATGACATTGAAGAGTGGTGTGGAACAGACCTGCAGAGACTTTGTCGCGAGGCTCAGGGCGGAGTCGGATGAAGAGACACATTGTGAAGAGGGCATCGGACACATACAGGCACTGAGCCCACGGTTATTGATGATGATGATAAACACCCATAACAGTGAATAACATTCATTCAATTACTTTGTTGTATCAGATAGCGACGTAATTTATTCTTAATTTGTTAGCCAGGCAATTAGCGGATCAACAAGGGTATAAACTAGTCCATACCCTCGCCCCTGCGAATCTAATAGAAAACAACAGAGTACTTGTGTGGGCAAAGGGCTGCCGATACAACTTGGTGCTTTTGTGGGGCAGGAATGAATTTCAGAGGTAAGGAGAAAGAGTTGTCTATGAATATAGCTGGTAACAGATTGCGCTCGTAACGATACATGAATTCATCTACTTGTGCTATCCTAATTTGCTCGACTTTCAGTAATTTGAATTCAGGAAATGACTGGCTAGTATGAGATCCGTAGGGAATGCCAGCAAAGAATCGGACTTTGAAGGATGGTCAGCCTCTGTAGGTTTTACTTATAAGTAGAGGCCCAATAAATTACAATAACCGAGGTAGGGTAGATAGATCAGCGAGTAATAAAGAGTTAACAGAACCTTGGGTGGCAATAAATAGGAGACACGATTTAGGATCCCCTTATTCTTTGCTATTTTGAAGGAGATTGTATTTGTTTTTTTGCTCTAATATTACTCCTAAAAATTTCAATGAGGTAACCTGAGTGATGCGTACAGGATCGCCTCCCTGGTTTGGCGATGTCTGTTGGGCTTTGCCCCAACCTATCTGCGGGACTTCTGTCGTCCCGTATCGGGCGCCCAGGGTTGTCGCTCCTTTCGCTCCTCTGGGAGGGGGCGCTCACAGTCCCGTTTGCCCGCACAGCCACCCTGCAAAATTGTGTTTTCTCAGTGGTGTGCTCGACCGTCTGGAATGGGCTGCCCTTGGAAATGCGCCTGCTTACCAGAACGCTCTCTGACACGTTCTATACTAATCTGAAAACTGTTCTTTTTGGCCGTGCTGGAGTCGGGAGTAGTTTTGAGTAGTTCCCTTGAAGAAGTGCTACATAAATCATCTGAATGAATGAATTGAAAATAACTGACCTGTCTGAATGCGGTCTCCCTTGTATCGCCATGACACCTCAGGCGTTGGTCTGCCACTGACCCGACATTCGATCACTGCATCCGTGTAGATAGTCGGATTCTGGACTTCAGGCGCATGATCAAAGGTTATGTCCTCTACAATGATCATCATCTTCATAATCACTAGCATCATCATCACCACCATCCTCATTGTCACCATCCTTATAATCCTCGTCATCTTCGTCATCACCATTGTCATTATCATCATCCTCATTATCACCATCCTTCACTACTTCTCACTAGCCTTCAAGAATTTGGATATCTTATAGCTCTTCACCTGGCACCTCCGACTCACATTTCTGTGTAACCATGCGCACGTTAAAAATATTTGTTATAGCAATAATAACCCTCTGAGAGGCAGGTGCAGAGAGGTGCAGTAACAATTCCATTATGTCACACACAAACCTGTGTTGTTCATAGAAAATGCCCAGCTGCCAACTGCTCCAGAGAAGGATATGAGCAGTTCTTAAGAGGCAATAATTATATCAAGTGTCCCGATATACACCACTGAAGCAGTGTGCTACCAAGGACAAATTCTTCAGCCTTTTACTTATCATTAAAACCCGTTCTTCTCAGCCGCGGCTGGGTCGGGAGTGCCTCTGAGAAGGTATCTTGAAGGGGCTCTAGCCGCTCTACATAAAATTTATATTGATTGATTGATTAGTTGCTTGATTGATTGATTGATACAATAATATAC
>JACEVL010001990.1:0-21424 GCA_020284085.1 Aporrectodea caliginosa
GGAAAAAGGGGCCCTAAAAAAGGGTCCCAAACCCCTTAGGCTATATACACATTATACAGGTTCTCTGAAGATTACTAATTTGCATCACGCACCCCCTATGGTAAAATCCTAGCTACGCCACTGGATGGAGGTTCTTGCCAACGTACTATAGAGCCTATTATTGTTTGTAACAAGGCCACGCGAACGCTAAGTCGCAAGGTGTCAGGTTCATCTTGACCGAACGGCAAAGACCGGTCGCTGGACTAATGACCACCTCAATTGCATTGAAGTGAAGGTTCAAATCCTGTTCTGCAGGAACTACGACAGCTCAACGACGACTGACTCTAGTCGAGCGGAAGAGACTTCAAAGAAAGCGGCATTAAAAAGAGAGCGCATTACAAAGACAGCGCCCGCCACAGCTCGAGTCGACGATATCGCGGTCTTCCCACCCCAATGAGATTTTAATTTCTGACGAAGGTCTTGACAATCGTCAAAATATTTTGTGTTTTGCAATTTTGACTTTCTTTATAATTATACTTTAGACGTTAGCAAACTCTGCCGTGCCTGGGCCCAAGGTTTTACACTGAGTTTATATTTAAAGCCTAATTCGCCATACGGACATGAGAGATTTTCCTAAATGAATGTCTGTAACCAGAGAAGGATCGGCAGACATAGACCGTTAGATTGAAAGTAGACAGATAAACAATTTTCTACTGCATTCACGTGATTTCAGAGTCTAGACCAAGGATATAATTATGTATTCAGAAGTCCTTTTAAAGTGCAAGACATCAGACGTCAACGTTGTAGTGTTTATATTCTGTTGCTGATCATTACCAGTCGCAGCAAGGCCAGCATGCGGCATACCCCTGTTTACGCATAAGACTCCGCAAAAGACTCCGCGCACATCAGGCCTGAAATCTAATATCATAACAAATAACACCCGGATTCAGTTTCCATTGGTCGACCTGTTATAAAGGTTTCTAAGAATGCCCAAGACCTTTGCACGAAGCTTTCGAAACTTAATACGATCTTAATAACAGACAACTCCCTTCTTCGTCGGTTGATGCCTCATATCTTCAGCTATAAAAGCCTTTACAGGCCATGTGAATGAGAATCTCTTCGTTCAGGCAGTTTTAGGATAGAGAAACTCTTTGTGAAGAGTCAAAGTCGAAGTTGCATTTTCTAAGATGCTATTCTTGTGGCGTGGTGTTTCAAACCTTCGTGAAAATCTGCAGTCACTTCGTCATCATTTGAAGTACCTGATATTTGTTCCTCTTCTGGTAGCAGTTGCTCTCGCGTCCTACAAGATCGGACGATCTTCATCGGTACCAAAATTCAATCTATATTAGACTGGCTGATGGAGATAGCAAAGCAAAAATTGCACATGAATATGGTTAAACGACGTTTTCATATTTGCTATTAAAAACATATTTGAAAGAACTATAAATTGAATTGAAACTCATTATGGAGAATAGAAAAAAAGTCGCTTTGAAACGTGTCATCTAGGAGGCAACAGATACATGTTTAGATTATCGGAAGCATAATTATCATCAGGATCTATAGGCTACTCTAGACATCATGTTTAGGCCTACTCTGTGAAAAGAATACTTATGGATGTTTCTAGAATTGACATAAAAGAAACTGTTCAATTACTATGTTTATGTACCTGTCGTAACATCTTTTTACTCTTTATATAGAAAGGTGAAGAGGAAACTGTCCTGATTAGACATAGACGAGAAGTTGGCGATTCCGGATGGACCAACAATCAAAGCACACGATACTCTGGTAAGACAACTGATATTTGATATCCTAAACTATTAGCCTTAGCGTGGCATAGATGTTGAACCGTTATTTAAACATGCATAAATACATATACATTTTGTTCTATTATACTTAAAGCCGGCTCTCCTCATATACAAGGCACGTGCAAATCATCTGCCATTATACTTATCTTTCGTGGTCGCACCCTGCATCTCTGTGAAAAGTCCGGTCCTCTCTTCGATCAGCATCTGCTGGAAAGTTTGTTGTTGCTGGTAGACGTCTTGTCTTTGGCCGGCGTTCCTTCACAGTTGCTGGTCGTTCCATCTGGAACTCTCTACCTCCTCATGTTCACAGCTCTCTCTCTCTCTCTCTCTCTCTCTCTCTCTCTCTCTCTCTCTCTCTCTCTCTCTCTCTCTCTCTCTCTCTCTCTCTCTCTCTCTCTCTCTCTCTCTCTCTCTCTCTCTCTCTCTCTGTCTCTCTCTCTCTTAAGAGTGGCTCTAAAGTGAAACTTTCATTTTCCAGTAAACCTATGGCTTTTAATGGATGCCTAGCTTCAATGTGCATTCCCGAACTTTGTGGGAAGGGTCTTATCGAATTACATTTGTATGGCATTCTTTAGCTTATGTTGGATGATCTCAATTATTAAGAAATGCAGACGACTGTGCCAACTATTTTTCCCTCAAATATCATCATGTAACACGGTTCTTCTTGATCCCATGTCAATAAATCAATCAATCAATCAATCCATTTTATTGCAACCCTTTGTACAAGTACAAGAATGTACTGTGACAATGACTCACAGTAGTGATTCAAATCACCCTATCTTTCCAAGTAGACCTACGTGTTCTAAAGCAGTCTCCGAATACATTTTATCATCAGTTGGCGCTGTATACACTCGTTTGAGTCGAACTGATTGTCTCTCCGGATCCAAAGCTGTATACAGCGGAGTGACCAGTGGATCTATCTTTGAGACCACCGGAGGAGGTAGCAACTACCTCTGTCACCCACTGGATCCAGGACCCAGTGGATACAGGATCGATAATCTGGAGACAGTTATACCCAAAAACTTCCGGAATCTCACGGTTGCATGATTGCCAATAGAGAAACCAAATAACTTATCTCTAAGAGGACCAGCTTCGTAACGATGGAATTTTCCTCTAGAGAAACAATGTACCGGTAAGGCTTGAGTGCTTTGTAACCATTAGAAAGTCATTTCAGTGAGATTAGGCGAAAGAATATTTTTTGTAGGTGGCGCTGTTTACATCAGATGGGGTCGTAACGTGTGTGGTCCTGGATCAGACGCGATTTACACAGGGGTGGCTGGTGGATCATCGCATGTAAGTACTGGTGGAGGAAGCAACTACCTCTGCCTTCCACTGGATCCCATCTGGGGAGCTTACAACGAAGGCGTGGAAAAAGGTTCTAAACTCTACGGATCGGAGTATCAGTGGCCAACTGGGTTTGGGTTAAATAATAACCATGATCGTCCTTTACATGACAACAACGTTCCATGCGTTGTCTGTCGCAGCCAGACAAAGACTTCGGTCGTCATGATTCCAGCCAGAAACCAGTGTTACAGCGGATGGCACACTGAATACACTGGTTATCTGATGTCTGAGGATTCCACACACGTAGGACGTACAGAGTTTGTATGTATGGATTTGCAACCAGAATCAGATCCTTCTGGCTTTCGTAATGAAGACGGAGCTCTGTTCTACAACGTGGAAGGAGTCTGTGGATCTCTTCCATGTCCTCCTTATGTTCCACGTCGTGAAATAACATGTGCTGTCTGCACAAAGTGATCAGAATATGGACATACGAATTCTGATTTATAGCAAAGCTACTAATAAAAAGGCGCGTATTTGGTAAGGCTAATGCGGATAATTAATTAGGTCAGTAATATAATAGGCGTAGCAGGTAAGCACGTTTGTGAGAATTTAATGATACACTCAAGGTTTTGAGGTTTAAAACCTGCATGCTATCAAAAGAAACTGCTCATCAACGAACATGCTGGAAATTAGATAGGCCTAGCTATAATGTAACTGCATTATGCAATTTTATATATTATATAATTCTTAGAATGCTACGTGTAATGATTGGAACTCCGAATGAACGAAACCAGACTTCGGTGATATATACATAAATTTTCGCAACAGTATGGTCTCGATATTGCTTTATTTTCAATGAATATAATAGTTGTTTCGCCATTTAACGTAGCGTACTCGTGTACTGACCCTGGTCGCTAGGCTCGGCGGCTATTAGCCTACGTCTCTGAAATAAACCACTCTTCATAATTATGTCCACCGGAATGCGCACACATGCAGACGTCTTGATCTGCGTTTTAAAACCAGTGCGGCTACACATGCCAGTAATATGGGAGGTGTGCAATTAGACTTCTCAGTGCCCATAAAGACCACGCCAGGAAGACCAGCTTACACATCGGCGCTATACAGGGTGGGCCAATAGGAATGCAACAACTTTGACGCCTTATAACTTGAATATTTTTTATCTGAGCGTCTTGTACAATATATCAGATTGAAGATAATTATCCATTTTATCATTCTGTAAAATATCTACGAGATACTATTACGACTTTTTGAGATAATGCTATTAATATTCGATGTGCCATTTTCTTGCCATAAAACTGCAGGAAAAACAAAAGTCTGAAACTGAAGATGTCAATTCTAAACAATCACTTCGTAGGCTACTAACAATTAATATCTTGAGTGAATTTACCATCAGTCAAACAAATACTCAATATGTCCACCACGTGCTTTAATGACTGCATCAACACGAGACGACCACTGATCGATGGCTGAGTCCACCAGTGCTTGGGTTATCTCAGCCCAGCAGCAAAGAATCACTTCTTTCAAATGTTCAACGTCACGTATCGGTTCACGATAGACCAGTTGCTGAAGACAACCCCAGATCGAATAGTCAACCGGGTTTAAATCCGGACTGTTCGGTGGCCAGTTCTCCGGTTCAATTAACTCAGGTACGTTAGCGTTCAGATAGGCAACCGTATGACGTGAACGATGCGCCGGCGCTCCATCTTGCTGAAAGATGTAACCATCAACTCCAGACAGTACTGTTGGCGAATATCACGTAGCAGTCCTCTTGCGAGTACTTCATCGCAGTAATAAACACTGTTCACCTTAGCCTTTGGAGTAACAAAGAATGGCGCCGTCTTTCCAAGCTTTGAAACAGCCAACGACACCATCACACTTTGCGAGAAGTGCTTCCTGCCCTTCAGAAGCCGAGCAGGCGCAACCTCACGCTTAAAGCTAACGTTTGCATACACACGGTCGTTCTGAGTGTTTGTTGGCGTCTGAACCGTGAAGATCTTCTCGTCTGTGAACCATGTTCTGTCGATCTTTTCATCTGTCATTCGCTTCTTGAGTCGTCTGCAGGCGGCTAGACGTTTTATCGAATCGGCATCAGACAATTTCTGAACCTCACGTCGACGATAGACTTTGAGGTTGAGGTCATGTTTCGCAATGCGCCTAACAGTACTACGTGAAATTCCGGTCGCACGCTCAATTTCTCTCGGACTCTTACTCGTCCCTGGATTGCTGTCTTGGCTGCAAATTAACTCTTGGACTTGTGCAATGTTCGCTGCTGTGCGCGCAGAACGTTTGCGACCACAGTTGCGGCTGTTAGAAGTTCCCGTAGCATCAATTTGTTTAATCATTCGATATAGAGCATATTTATTCCATTTTCTAGAAGGGAATTCTATCATCATCTGATGTGCATTGTATCCTTTTTCTGCTCTTAAAATTCGGATTAAAATTCTATCCTCTTCCGTGAGCGGCGCCATGATGTTTAATATTTACATTCAAAATTGAGAGGTGTGCGCCGCACCGAAATTGTATAACAACGGTGCCGTATATCAGCGCAAGATTTGACACAGTAGTAGAGTGGATGATTACTTTCAATTTAGTATATTGGGCACGATGTTGGGTTATATCCATTCAAAGTAGTTGCATTCCTATTGGCCCACCCTGTATATCATCTGGAATATGTTTATGTTTTTTTTCAGATTTTAGACCAACAGTAATCATTTTATTTTCATACCCATATAGTTAACCATATTCAATCAAGATCAGGGGCCTGCAGAGCTCATTTGGAAGAGCGTTATAATACATACACAATACCTCATCTGGAATATGTTCAATTAAGATCAGGGGCCTACAGAGCTCATTTGGAAGAGCGTTATAATACATACACAATACCTCATCTGGAATATGTTCAATTAAGATCAGGGGCCTTCAGGGCTCATTTGGAAGAGCGTTATAATACATACACAATACCTCATCTGGAATATGTTTTTTTCCAGATTTTAGACCAACATTAATCATTTTATTTTTATACCCATAGTTAGCCATGCTCTTACGTTAACATTGTGTCGCGGATTTGTAAATTTTGTGCGGTGCTGAAAATCTGTTGATGTTGTTATTTCATTTTTTACTTTCTAATTATTGCAATGGACGAGGATCCATAGTTTAACGACATCTTATAACAACAAAGGCCGTTGACGTCGACAAAAATTATTTTGAACAGTTTCATCGCTCGTGTGGCAACTGTGGCATAATACAGCCTATGAAATCGCAGCTGATAACCGTAAAGGCAGACTCTAATACTATTTTAGGTCTTCGTATTGGATTGGTTGAGAGCAATATGTGTGACAAGTGTTACCAATATTTTGGCCACGAAAGTTGTCACATCGGTTACGTTTAGCTAGCAAGGAAACTTATTACAAGCCGCAAACACGCCAATAAACTGCAAACCCTGTAATTTGTCGCATGGAAACCGAAAGCTCTATGAATAGATAATGCGTTAATACACGAGAAAAAGTGAAATTAGGATAATTACATGTTCAGAAAACAAGCAGCTTCTTGATCAGGTAGGACCCAAAGGCTACACAGATATGTATGGATGACAAAGTAATGGAAGCTATTGAGTCTGGCAAAGAATCTATTTTTCTTAGCTGCTGACTATAACCCAGCCACATAAATTGCGTTTTAGACGCATTTTACCCAAGCGCTACCATATACATGTACCACTGCATTGTGGCCAGAGCAGAAAGAGCATCAGATGCTGGACAATAGAGACAAGCCTGACATTCATCTGCGCAAAGCTGACTAAGGACGAAAATCACAGTCCCAGGACAATTTCAATGTCAAAATAAATAGCAATGCTCTGAGAACAGAAACCTTCGGCTGGTGAAGAGGACTGGCGAACTATCGCAGTGGCAATAGTGTGGAAAGAGTACCATCCAAGATGGCGACCAATAGAGCCGCTAAAAGAGAAATATGTATATCTGAGTTTATTGGTAGGCTGAAATGACAGATGAAGTATCGTATTTTAAATATTCAGGGTCAAGGATTCGAACTATCGCAGTGGAAATAGCGTGGGAATGTCACTTTCCAAGATGGCTGCCAATATGGCCGCCAAAACAGAAATATATATATCTCAGCTCATAGATAAAGTACAATGACAAATAACTTGTCGAATTTCATAGTTTCATGGTCAAGGAATCGATTTCGCGTAGTAGTAATAGCGATGGAATGTTACTATCCAAGATGGCGGCCAGTATGGCCGCCAAAACACAGCAATATGCATATCTCAGATCACTGGCAGTGGCAATAGTGTGGGAATGTTACTTTCAAAGCTGGCGGCAAATATGGCTCACGAAGCACAAAAATGGCTACATCTCAGCCATTGGGTTATGGTTAACGGCCATATTGGCCGCCATCTCTGAAAGAAACATTCCCACACTATTGCCACTGCAATGATTCGATTCCGTGATATTGACAGTATTAAATTCGACACTTCATTTGTCACTGTAGCTTATCTCTGAGCTGAGATGTCAATATTTTTGTGTCTTGGCAGCCATATTAGCCGCCATGTTAGATATTACTGTTCCAACACTATTGCCACTGCGGTATTTCGATTTCATGACCCTGTACATATTAAATTCGACACTTTCTGTGTTATTGTAGCCTACCGATATGCTGAGATATGCATATTTTTGTGTTTTGACGGCCACATTGGCCGCCATCATTGAAAGTGACCTCTCCACAATAACTTAGACAATTATTAAAACTCATTTCCATGGTAGAAGCAACACTTTATTTATAATTGTAGCGTAACTATGAGCTAATATCTTCTATAAATACATCTTCATTGTGAAAACAAGTATTGATGTCAACGACGAAGTGGGGTAGATTCCTACCCCATGACACTTTGGACTGAAATAACTTTCTCAGACAACATGACATTGTAATGGTTTTGTTGTCAGAATATGCCAGAGGTCTTAACTTATAAACACATGAAACGTCAAATTATTACTACCTACAGTTGATCCGCAATCAGCATACAAACACCGCTGGGGTAGAAATCTAATTCACTTCGTCCTACAATGGTTAAAGCCCTATTCGTAGACGGGCTTGAGGGATTTCCCAAAAGCTGTTTTTGTAGGCTAACTGAAGAATTGCCAGAAGACATAAACTCAAAGGCAGAGGGTTGAATGTTGAACAATTCTCAACTACATTCACGTGATTCCAAAAGACTAGGCCAGAGGAAAGTGAATTTAGAACTCCTTATAGCAAGCAAAAAGTCAGACGTCGGTTAGTGTTTACTTTTTATTGCTGATCATTACCAGTCGCAGCAAAGGTCAGCAGGCATCACAGACCCCTTTACCCATAAGACCTCGCAGATATCAGGCCTGAAATCTAAAGCCATAACAATTAACACCCGGATTCGGTTTCCATTGGTCGACCTGTTAGAAGGGTTTCTAAGAATGCCCAAGACCTTTGCACGAAGCTTGCGAAACTTGACACGATTTGAATAACAAACAACTTTCTTCTTCGTCGGTTGATGCCTCATACAGTAACTCCAGCTATCAAAGCCTTAACAAGCCTGCTGGGTGAGAATCTCTTCGTGTTAGACGTTAGATAACAGAGACTCTTTGTGAAAAAGCAAAATTGAAGTTGCATTTTATAAGATGTTATTCGTGTGGCGTGGTGTTTCAAACCTTCGCGAAAATCTACAGTCACGTCGTCATCATCTGAAGTACCTCATATTTGTTCCTCTGCTGGTGGCAGTTGCTCTTGCATCCTACAAGATCGGACAATGCTCCTTGATAAACAGCTTTGATTTGATTGATTTGAAAAAATGATAAAACGACGTTTTGATATCTGCTATTAAAACATAGGCCTATTTGAAAGAGCTATGAATTGAATTGAAGCTCAATATGGAGAATAAAATATACCGCTTTGAAGCGTGTCATCTAGCAGACAATAGACGCATGATTGGAATACCATCAGGTTCTATACTATAAACATCGTATTTGACCTACGAATACTTAAGGATACATGTACTTTAAAATTAAAATCAGAGAAACTGTTCAATTATTATGTTTAGCCTATGCACTTAACGTAACATTTTCCCTCTTTATACAGAAAGGCGAAGAAGAAGCTGTCCTGATTAGACAGAGAAGAGACGTTGACGATTCCGGATGGACCCAAAATCAAAGCACACGATACCATGGTTAACCAACTGAAATTATATCCTAAACTATGAGCCTAATCGTGTAGATCAGACGTCAAGCCTGTCTGTGATCCTATCCACTTCAACATGGCACTCCTCATGTACAGTATACAAGGCATGTCCCATCCTACTTATTTTTCACGGTGACATCCTGCAACTCTGTCAGAGTCTGGTCCTCTCTCTTCGATCAGCATCTGCGGGAAAGCATGTTGCTCCTTGGTTCAAGACTTGTCTTTGGCAGTCATTCATTCACAGTTGCGTGTCCTTCTATCTGAAACTCTCCACCTCCTCATGCTCACAGCGCTCTCTTAACGTGACCCTCTTTTGCTCTAAACTGAAAACTTTCGTTTTCAGGTAAACCTGTGGCTTTTAATGGATGCCCAGCATCAATGTGCACTCCCGAACGTTGTAAGAAGGGCATCGTCAAACTACATTTTTATGGCATTGTTTAGTTTATGTTGGCTGATCTCAGTTATTAAGAACGCAGACGATTGTGCTAACTGTTTTCCCCTAAAATATCATCATGTAACATGGTTCTTCTTGATCCCATAAGATATCCATTAGGATGACTATGACTTACAATAGTGATTCAAATCACCCTCTTTTTCCAAGTATCCGTACTAAAACAGTCTTAAAATACATTTTAATTTTATCATCAGTTGGCGCTGTAAACATTCGTAGGGTTCGAGCTGATTGTCCATCCGAATCCAAAGCTGTATACAGCGAAGTGACCAGTGGATCTCTCTTTGAGAGCCGGAGGAGGTAGCAACTACCTCTGTCATCCATTGGATCCAGGACCCAGTGGGATACAGGATTGATAATCTGGAGGCAGCGATACCCAAAAACCTCCGGAATCTCAAGGTTACATGATTGTCAATGGAGAAACCAAACTACTGATTTCTAACAGGACCAGCTTGGTACCCACGAAATTTTTTTATGTGCACACTTTGCACGGCTTGCGTGCTTTTAAACAATAGCTTATTAAAGAGTAATTTCAGTGAGATTGTTCGAAAAGATTGCAATATTTTTTGTAGGTGGCGCTGTTTACATCAGATGGGGTCGTAACGTGTGTGGTCCTGGATCCGACGAGATTTACACAGGGGTGGCTGGTGGATCGTTTTATGACCATTCTGGTGGAGGAAGCAACTACCTCTGCCTTCCAATGGATCCCATCTGGGGAGCTTACAACGAAGGTGTGGAGAAAGGTTCTAAACTTTACGGATCGGAATATCAGAATCCATTTGGGTTTGGGTTAAGTAATAACCATGATCGCCCTTTAAACGACAACAATGTTCCATGCGTTGTCTGTCGCAGCCAGACAAAGACTTCAGTCGTCATGATTCCTGCTAGAAATCAGTGTTACAGTGGATGGCACACTGAATACACTGGTTATCTTATGTCTGAGTTTTTCGGGCACAAAGGACGTACAGAGTTTATATGCATGGATGGACAACCGGAATCAGATCCGTCTGGCTATCGGGATGAAAACGGAGCTCTCTTCACTAACGTGGAGGGCGTTTGTGGATCTCTTCCATGTCCACCGTATGTACCACGTCGTGAAATAACATGTGCCGTCTGCACAAAATAACCAGAATGTGGACACACGAATTCTGATTAATAGCAAAGCAGTTAATAGAAAGCGCCTATTTGCGCAAGGCTAAGTTCAATGCGGTCTGTAACATATTTAGACGTAGGCCTACAATTATTTCTGTGGAAATTTATTAATAATAATTGCGTTCAGGGTTTTCAGGATTAAAAGCTTGATTATATTGAAAGGAGCTGTTAATCAAAGAACATGCCAGAAGTGATATGGAGGTAGTTTTAGAGAACTAAGTTCCTATTTTTATATCAGGTTGCTCATATTATTCTTAGAACCCTACATGGACTGATTAAAACTTCAAACATTGATTTTTGTACTTGGTTAATAAACGATATCAGACATCAGATTTAAATGTACTCGACAGTATGACCTCGACACTGCTCAGTATTCAGTGAATATAAAAAGTGTCACACCATTTAAGGTACTCATGTACGGAACCTTGTCGCTAGGCTATAGGCGAAGAATAGGGCCTACTTCTACGAATTAAACAATTCTCAGTATGACCACCATCATCCACACGCATACAGACGTCATGACGTTCGCTTTAAAGCCAATGAGGCTATTCAGGCCAGTATTATTACAGATACATGTACAATTTGACCTGAATTTCTACCTTTTATCGTCATTAAGACCAAAATTTTATGTTTTAGAATAATGTATTGGTAAAAGTTATGAGTAGGCCTAGGCTACTATAACTACAAATAGGCAGTGTCTATTCTGATTAGTTCTCGTAATAATGCTGAACCCTCAATGTTTTCTTGCCCTGCTATCAATCTTTTCTGCGCTTTGAAAACAATAGATCACCTTAGTCTTCCAAGCAGAGAATTCCCCATGTATCTCTTGATAGGCGTAGGCCTGTACTTAAAGCAACGGACGCCGAACTGAGGGTTACTCACAAACGTGATCGTAAAATCTAAAGCTGAGCTTAGAGCACCAGCTTATTCGCGTATACACTAGTCCACGTCGCATCACTTGAACGTGTCGCTCGAAGGAGCACAAGTCCGCCTCCGTTGTCTATCGAAGGTCTTTCACGGTTTCCAGTCGACCAGGTCGTCACAGTGAATATCAACGCACCATTAGGTTTTCAACACGATATAGTCTTGATACCAGAGACAGCCTCGACGTAACTGAAACATTGAACACTCTACAATACCGCTCCGCCTAATTGCTAGTGCTCCGCTCAACACTGCATCTTCTCTCTATTCTATTTATACCCATTCAGAAAAAGGAGGAAAGAATGGAATGCGAAGGGCAAGAGATCTGATCGGCGAGTGAGTATAGGAGTGGACAGCGATGATGAACACGGAGGAAATGACGGACGTCCAACCAACCTTTGCCCGTCACAGTACAATCAATCTTGTCTACGCTCTGAAAACAATCGTTCACCTTAGTCTTCCAAGCATCGAATTACCCAGGTCTGTTGATAGGCGTAGGCCTGACTTAAACAAAGGACGCCGAAATTAGGGTTACTCGCGAACGTAATCGTAATTGTAAACTCCAAATTTCTTAGCGCTACTCTAAGGCTGAGCATAGAGCACCAGCTTATTCACTTATTCGCATCACTTGAACATGAAAGTCACAAAAACAGCGCATACTAACTTTCATTGGATTTGTTGTGCAGTACTAACAAGTGTTATTCCGTAAATAGTGATACTTTAAGTGGTTATCCTTGGAGCTCCTCTCAACGGTCCACGAAGACGATCGTCGATTTGCTTATTTATGATGTGCGACAATAAGCTTATTTAAACTTTAAAATAGCAAATATAAGATTTCGCATTTCAGTTTATGGCTGACTTGTGTGACGACTTTTACCGAATTTTGTGTAACTAAATATGTTATTATTCACTATTTTACCAATGAGACTGAAAGAGTATAATTCAGACAATTTTGGCCATAATTTTATTGTCACAAAATTTATTGCTGATTATTACCAGAGTAGGCAAATGCAATTTTTGTCGTACTTGCTATAATAAAAGAAACATTTCGTATAACGATGATAAAACGTCGTTTTAATATTTGTTATTAAAAGTATAATTGACAGAATTATAATTGAATTAACACCCATTAATGGAAAATAAAATATATCGCTTTGAAACGTGTAAACCTTCACATACAAATTGACACCAGAATCCCAAGGTGTCAACGCTGTCAAAAGGAACTCCTGTTGGATCACCTGTACCTTCTACAATCGACACCACATTTAAGAGTTGCACATACTCACCTTGCCTAATCTGCTCTCTTTGTAGCATTGGAAGGCCTGTCTAGAGTCGGTATAGGAATCTTATCAGTAGGGCCTACAGTAACTAATAACAGTCCGTTTGGCACATACCCAAGACTCATATCTAGTCACGCAAAGATCTCGATGCCATATAACGAAAGCAGCAAATGCGACCTATGTTGTTTAATATCGTAGGATAGCATAAATTGCCAATTCGTAGTATCACATTATTAATATCGTTGTCGTTTCAAATAGCTTTTTGTTATTCCATATAAACACACTCTTGAACAGCTTAGAGCAATTCTGTTAGTATTAACACGATATAAAGACTTTTGATTAAAAGTCCTGATCATATTGGCAAGTCACGATCACCCACAATCCTATTCGTCTGAGTTTTACTCAACCCGTTTCAAAGAATCTCAGTGGTTTAATAATGAGTAAGTAACTTCGTCACCTAAAAATGAATCTTTCCTTTGTATGCGAACCATCAAATTATTTATCCTGCAGCATCTCGCAGTATGTTTCCATTTGTTACTAACTTCAGTTCATTGTATTGACTTAGACCCTCTGCCTACCATCTGCTTAAATCAATGTCATTTACCTTCCTGTTCAGATTTCCGTAGTCTCAGACATTTTATTTACAATCCATGACAACTCGATATCATTTTCTCTTAACAATTCTCGAAAAGAAATCAGACTAAACGCTTAAGCAACATCACAAGACGCGAAATTTTCACCAATTTGCTCTGAAGTACACGATGGAGATCGAACAAAAAATTCCTTATTAACTGTTAAAAGAAAAATTGATAAAATAAACGAAGAGTCAGAAGACAATTACAGCCTGAACAACTGTTACTGTCTTTATCGATAATTGTATATGATTATAAAATTTGCTTCATTATAGTCTTGGCGTTTAGCAATCGATTCTCTCAGCAAACGAATCTACAGTTACAATGACTCTTAATTCTTAATTCAAGCTCTTTGATCTATGGGCTGAGTTTTTATATTGTATCAAGAAAGAGAAATTAACTGATGTGTTGTCTATTCGTGCAAAGAAAGAAAAGGGGAAGGGCAGTCCATTGAGCTAAGCCCGAGCGCCAGCCACTATGTAGTAGCAGCGAAGTCAGCGACTTCGCTGCTTATGCTCGATACATAACCATAACCATAACCATAACCAAAAATTTTATTCCTTCAAGTAGGCAACAAACACAAATTCACAAATAAATTACAGAATCGCCAACAAAAAGCAAAGGGTGAGAAACCCTTAAGGGACCAGGGTCCCGCTAACAGGGTTACCCATGTACATGGGAAAAGTGGCGTCAGGTTATGCATGGGGGTAACAAAAACTGTAGAGCTTAACTAGTTAACTAAATATAAAAAAATCACACACAATGAGTGTCTGCACCGAGCACAGTATGTACGAATTTGAGCCTGTGCGGCAGGTAATATCAGAGGAAGCATGGTGGGAGTCAGGGATCCACAGTCAGTAGGTGATGACATGAGTTTGAGCAGCCAGTACTCTTCCTCGGTGCCTGATCTCTCCACCGACTGACCGTCTACTCATTATGTAGCCAAATCTGCAAGAGGGTTCTAGTGGAACAGAACGTTTGAATTACTTTTGGATCAATAAACGAATATAATAAGGAGAATTTAACCCCGACCTCTTAATTAACAGTACAATACACTAATGAATAGGCCTACATGTAGACCATTTCGCAACCCCCATATAAACTTCATAGTGATGCAAAGCTTGTATCAGAGCCTCATGCAAAACGTGTGCCACGATGGAGAACTAGATCCAACTGATTGTCAGAGGTCGGCTTTGATCTTAGCTAATAAATCATGGTTCCAGTTGAAGGCACTTTATTCGTCCCATTTATATGTAATTGTTGATGTATTATAAATTTTAGATAATTTCTCAGCACCCATAAAACCAGGTCAGGGAGACCAGCTTATTCACCGGCGCTATATCAAATCAAGTCCGCAATAGCGAGGCTGCGTGTTCGTTCCGAAGCCAGGTCAAAATCCAGAGAGGTCAAACCGAGAAGACAGCATGGTGATATGGTGGTAATCGGTGATGATGGTGGTCGAGTGATGGCGCAGGAGTAGAATCAGGATAATATAGTAGCTTGAAGAGTTCAGTGTTCAGTCGTGAGTGGAAAGTAGCAGAGGTGAGTGCAAGCAGATGAGAAGGAAATGAAACTAAGGGGCCAGATAGGAGGATAAACCAACTGGCGGAGGTCTTTTGGCAGTCCGTTCCAAAGAACTGGTGTGGCACAGACTAAGGCACGGTTGCGGGGCCAAAAATGAGGAATTCTGCTCAAGCTGCATCAAAATACTACAAATAGGTACCTTCATGTATTGTTTTGCCCATAAACTCCTACCCCTAACTTTAATGAAAACTTCCAGCGTGGATCGGATATTCACATTCACTACACCAGGAGCTCGAGCAAGTATCGTCCATCTTATGCTCTGCGTCATGAAATAACATGTGCCGTCCGCACAAATTGATTAGAATGTGGACACATGAACGTGATCGTGATCGTAAACTCTAGATTTCTACAGCGCAACTCTAAAGCTATGCGTAGATCACCAGCTCATTTACGTAGTCACTGCTCTAAGCCGCATTCGCTTGAACACGAAAGTCAGAAGAACATCACATACTAACTGAATCGTTTTTGTTATTCGCTGTTGCCCTTTAAAAATCAAAGAGTATAATTCATACAATTGTGGCCTGGTCGTCAGAAAATTGAAAATATTTATTCTCTCAACCAAAATTAGAAAAGTCTGCGGGACCCAAAAAAATGACACACTCTTCAATACGGTTTAAAAAATTACAGATAGAAAATTTGAAAGGAAAATCATCATTTCAGTCGCTATTGCAATACGAACCAGATCCAGAATGCTTAGTAGGCCTATACATGTATACGTTAGGGCCTATCAGCACAGCGATTATTTAAAATCCTTCACAGCTCAAGAATGAGCGTCGGTTTAACGGTTCTTTTCTGTGCTTAAACTTTAACGTTGAAGTTTTTAATTAAAGCCTTATTCGTAGAAGGACTTGAGGGATTTCCCAAAACCCATTGCTGTAACTGGAGAATGATCGGAAGACATAAACTGAAAGGCAGAGGTTAGAATGTTGAACAATGTTCGACTACATTCACATGATTCTAAAGTCTAGGCCAGAGGAATGTGTATTCAGAATTTCTTTTAGCAAGCAAGACGTCAGACGACGGTTAGTGTTTACTTTTTTCGTGCTGATCATTACCAGTCGCAGCAACGGCCAGCATGCAGCACAGACCTGTTTACGCTTAAGACTCCGCGCATATCAGGCCTGAAATCTTCTACCATAACAAATAACACCCGGATTCGGTTTCCATTGGTCGACCTTTTATACATTTTTCTAAGAATGCCCAAGACCTTTGCACGAAGCTTGAGGAACTTAATACAATATGAATAACAGATAATTCCCTTCTTCGTCGGTTGATGCCTCATTAACTCTATCTATAAAAGCCCTAACAGGCCTTTTGCATGAGAATCTCTTCGTCTAGGCAGCAGTGGCGGCTCCAGACATTTTTATTAACCAGGGCATGACGAGGGCTATCATGCAAGTAACCAGTGCAGGGGCAATTTATGCCCCAAATAAATTCTCTGGCAGGGCAAAAATTCTGGCAGGGCAACAACCTGGGCAAAGCCTTTTTAGCCGGTGTCACGACAAATGGTTCACCGCAAATGGTTCACCGACAAAAGGTTCACGGACAAAAGGTTGACGACAAGAGGTTGACGACAAAAGGTTCACGACCATAGGTTGACGACAAAAGGTTCACGACAAAAGGTTCGCGACAACAGGTTCACGACAAAAAGTTCACTAAAAATTCGAAACTTAAATGAAAATTTGTCGCTCGGTCGCGTGTAGCTTATCAACAAATCAGAGGCACGTTTAAAATAAGTAATCAAATCGTAGTTTACTTATAATGGCAAGCCCGTAGTTTAGGTTGCTAAATTATTTTATATCGTCAAATTAAAATGGAAGCTGGATTGATGAAAAAATGGTTTCCCTAAATGAAAGTGGGATTGACGAAACCATGTGTGCATTTAAGTAGAAGTTGGATTGGTGGAAATAATTTTTACCATAAATAGAAGCTGGATTGATGAAACTAAGTTTTTGATGCAACAGAAGCTGGATTGAAGAAAATAATAATTATTTGTTTCCGTAAGTGGAAGCTGGACCCACGAGAACAGTTCTTTGCCTACATAAAAGTTCCATTGATGAAAAATATTTCTTTGGTTAAATAGAAGTTGGGTCATTTTTTTATGAAATGGAAGCTGGATTGATTAAAACATTTCTTCATAAATGTAAGCGGGATTGATGATAGTTATCATGGTCTTAGGTAGACTGCTTACTTACGACGTGAAGTACGGCATTGAAGACATTCAAATAATTTACCAACCTAAAGTACGGGATTGAAAGCATGGTCTGAATTTACAAACCTAAACTACGGGATTACCTGAACCTTTTGTCGTGAACCTGTTCATTCATTCATTCATTCATTCATTCATTCATTCATTCATTCATTCATTCATTCATTCATTCATTCATTCATTCATTCAGAGCATTTATATAGCGCCCCTTCAAGAAACTACTCAGGAGCGCTCCCGGCCCAGCCACCACTAAAGAAAAAGACTTGAGGGACTTGTAGAACCCTGTCGGATGGCTTACAAGCAAAAAACGGAGCTTAAGTGGGAGGCCATTCCAGATGGAAGGGACCACAACCGAAAAAGCACGGCGCTGCCTAATAGCCAAGCGAGCCCGTGGAACAAGGAACTCACCCCTCGTCGCAGAGCGAAGCACCCGGGCGTCAACCTTTTGTCGTGAACCTTTTGTCGCGAACCTATTGTCGTGAACCTTTTGTCGCAAACCTTGTGTCGTGAACCTTTTGGCAGAGAACCATTTGTCGTGAACCTTTTGTCCGTGAACCATTTGACGTGGCACCAGTGCCGCCACTGCTAGGCAGAGAGACTCATTGTGAAGAGGCGAAGTCAAAGTTGCATTTTCTATGATGTTATTCTTGTGGCGTGGGGTTTCAAGCCTTCGCGAAACTCTGCAGTCACGTCGTCATCATCTAATTATCATGTAATTGCAATTGCAATATTACAATCATCTGAAGTATCTAATATTTGTTCCTCTTCTGGTGGCAGTTGCTCTCGCGTCCTACAAGATCGGACAATCTTCATCGGTAACAAAAGTTGGCAAATTCAATCTGTATTAGACTGGTTAATGTATACATTAGCAAACATTGAGCATGAAGACGATAAAACGACGATTTGATATTTGCTATTAAAACATATTTGAAAGAACTATGAATTGAATTGAAACTCATTATGGAGAAAAAAATATACCGCTTTGAAACGTGTCATCTAGCAGACAATAGATACATGATTAGAACGTTATCAGGTTCTATACTATAGACATTAAACTTGGCGTCAAACTTGGCGTATGCTGTGTGAACGAATACTTAATGAGACATGTACATAAAAATTAACTTCAGAGAAACTGTTAAATTATTATACATATGCACCTAACGTAAAGTTTTTCCTCTTTATACAGAAAGTTGAAAGAGAAGCTGTCGTGAGTAGACATAGAAGAGACCTTGACGATTCCAGATGGATCCAGAATCAAAGTGCACGATACTCTGGTTAGACAACTGATATTCAATATCCTAAACTATTAGCCTAATCATGGACTAGATGTTAAACCTATCTCCTCTTAGTAAAAAATGCTAAAATGCACTTACACTTCAGTCTCTACACTATCTTCATGTCTGTGAGCTTATCCACTCCTCATATAAAAGGCATGTGCATCTGACATCCTACTTATCTTTCATGGTCACATCCTGCAACTCTGTCAAAGGCCTTCCATCAGCATCTGAGGGAAAGTATGTTGTTCCTTGGTTCTAGTCTTGTCTTTGGCCGGCATTCGTTCACAGTTGCGTGTCCCTCCATCTGGAACTCTCTCTGTCTCCTCATGTTCACAGCTCCGTTACTGAGCGAGACTGACTTTTACTCTAAACTGAAAACTTACTTTTTCAAGTAAACCTATGGCTCTTAATAAATGCCCAGCTTCCGTGTGCACTTCTGAACTTTGTAAGGAAGGCATTATCAAAATAATTACACTTGTATTGCATTGTTTGGCTGATCTAGACTAAGAACACAGACGATTGTGCTGACTCTTTTCACCTAAAATATCCTCATATAGGCCTAACAGGATCCTTTCTATTCTCAGTATATATCCATTAGGATGACTATTATTTGCAATAGTGATTCAAATCACCCTATCTTTCCAAGTAGGCCTACGTGTACGAAAACAGTCTTAAAATACATGTTATCATCAGTTGGAGCTGTAAACACTCGTTGGAGTCGAACTGAGTGTCCCTCCGGATCCAAAGCTGCATACAGCGGAGTGACAGGTGGATTTTTCTTTGAGAGCTCCTGAGTAGGTAGCAACTACCTCTGCCTCTGGACCCAAGATCGAGTGGGATACAACATTGATAATCTGGAGGCAGCGATACCTACAAAGTTCCGGAATCTCACGGTTACATGATTGACAATGGAGAAACCAAATTACTGATCTTTGAGAGGACCAGCTTCGTACCGACGGAATTTTCCTCTAGACACACAATGTAAGGCTTGAGTGCTTTGTAACTATTAAAAAATTATTTTCATGATATACGGCAATATTTTCTATAGGTGGCGCTGTTTACATCAGATGGGGTCGTAACGTGTGTGGTCCTGGATCCGACACGATTTACACAGGGGTGGCTGGTGGATCACTTTGGAACCATTCTGGTGGAGGAAGCAACTACCTCTGTCTTCCAATGGATCCCATCTGGGGAACTTATAACGAAGGTGTGGAGAAAGGTTCTCAACTCTACGGATCGGAATATCAGAATCCATCGGGGTTTGGGTTAAATAATAACCACAATCGCCCTTTGCATAACAACAACGTTCCATGCGTTGTCTGTCGCAGTCAGACAAAGACTTCGGTCGTCATGATTCCCGCCAGAAATCAGTGCTACAGTGGAATGCACACTGAATACACCGGATATCTCATGTCAGAACATTCCGGGGACAAAGGACGTACAGAGTTTATATGCATGGATGGAGAACCGGAATCAGATCCTGCTGGCTTCCGGGATGAAAATGGAGCTCTGTTTAACAACGTGGAAGGAGTCTGTGGATCTCTTCCGTGTCCTCCTTATGTTCCGCGTCGTGAGATAACATGTGCTGTCTGCACGAAGTGATCAGAATATGGACATACGAATTCTGATTATTAGCAAAGCCTTTAATTAAAGTGCATATTGCGTAACGCTGTTGCGGTTAAGGAGTATAATAGGCGTAGAACACAATCTTGTTCGGGAGAATTTATTGATTAGAATTTAATTCAAAGTTTTGACGTTTAAAACGCTATTCATCATTTAACACGCTGGAAATTATATATATATATATATATATATATATATATATTTGTATCTATAACTGTATTTGCGATTTGATATAATGTTGTCGCGACCGTGGCGCCACCTGGCGACCATTCGCGCTGTTGTGTCTACACTGTCTAGCCTACTAAGGCCTTGGGTAAGGGTTTCTGGATTTGAACTCAGGTCACGGGCATAACGGCCAGTGGCTACTCTCTCGGTAGATAAACATGGAGAGGAGGGATCCATAGGCACCCTGTTAGGTAATTTATATAGCTCCTTCTCCTTTGGGGTTTGTGTTTCCGCTTCTCTAGGGCCTGCTGAGATACTCCCAAGATGGCGTGTGTGGCCGCCCACGGCTACCCGGTCTGGGGCAGTTACCCTCCTAGGTTCACTTGGTCCCTTTTTCCTCCCAACAGAATTGTTCTTTATTTCAGACTCAGGCGCTACAGAAGCGAATCTCCTTCCTTTTGAAAGTGATTTTAGAAATGCCTGCATTGACAAGAACTGAGTAGTTTGAAATTGTATTAACTTGTCTAAAACTTCAGTGACTTCATCATTGTCATCAGAATCATTACAAAAGGTGGCCATCTTGCTTAATTATGTTGCGCCAAATAAAGAGTTCACAAACAGAATTGATTGTCATGCAATTAAACTTTAGGGTCCATTTTACCGCCTAAATTGTTCATTTACATCTAATTGGTGTGATTCCTTTACACAGTCCACTTGGCACTAAAACCAATAATATTTCTGGGCATTTAAACAATAATCAAACATAGATATTGATTATATCACCGCACAGAAGTTGCAGAACGAATCGACAGGGTTTGGTCCAACCCC
>JACEVL010001991.1:0-21896 GCA_020284085.1 Aporrectodea caliginosa
GTTAGTGTTAGGGTTAGCGTTAGGGTTAGGGTTAGGAGCCTACCCTTGAAGAGTGTGCTGTCTCATTTTTGAGTTCGCGCACCATTCTTGGCGAGTTCGTGGATGCCACACGTCTTTGCGCAAACTGTCAAAATTCCCTTTGCAATGCTTCGTTAGGTTCATGTGATAGACAGGGACGTAACTAGCGTTGGCTAGCAATGTGGGGGCTTAAGCCCGTCCCCAAACGAAGCCGAAGCCCCCAAAATGAATCAAGACCCCGGCTCCACTATAGGCTCGGGCTACCGCACTCGCCATTTTCATGGCTTAAATCCCCCCAAACGAAAAGTTCTAGGTACGCCTCTACCACATGAAAGTCTTTGTTACCAAATCATCGTAATCTGGAAATTTTAATATAGATACCACTAAGATCTTTGGAAAAATCGTTTGAGGGATTCACCTTCCATTACATGATGTCTTCGCATAAATTTTGACTGTTCGACGAATGTGTATATGAGCTTTAACTTGACACACAGTCCATCACCAACACGTGGATAGGCCATCGCTGCGATAAATCGTCGTTTTTTACTGCAACGGTAAAGGTTCGTCAATTAATGAGGTGTCCTAACAGGGCAGGGATGGTCACTCTATAAATGCTGACGAGTGCAGGGAAGTTCATGTCCTATGCGGACGTCCGTTCTTACATTTAGTACATTAAATGCTGGGCTAACATCGGTTATCGCGGTCCAAATCATGTAAACCATTGTACTTTCTAATGTAAAATCGAATAAGGACCGCGATAAGCGAAGTTATCCATAAACAGAAATAATAATTTATAAATTGCGACATTATTTGCCTATAAAATTCCGCCAATTTTTTTCTACGGTTATAATTTAACCTGTTGCTTCTTCGAAGCCATTTTCAGCCCAGTCTATCGACTATTCTAGGTTTTATTGCCATTTTACTACTTTTCAGTGAGATGCATATTACTTCGAGAGTATCTGCATGTTGTTATAGGCTATTTTACATTTTAGTTTCATGCAGCGATCATCGAATGTCGTTGGTTCCTGTTGCAAGTATGTTTCACTAGAGAAGTGATTTTTCCTTATTATTGGTTTTTGTGGCAGATTTTCGCAATTGATGAGATTTACGAAGTGTTATTATATCTATGGGTTTGCAGTCTTAAGTGTTGTGAATGTGCTATATTTTCTGCTCGTTAAACTGGAAGTCGGATTACACAAATTACTTTCCACCTGGCGATTAGTTTATGCAATATAAGTCTGCCTTGTGCCCATGCTTTAATCGAAAGTAGAAGATGTCTCTGACATCGACAGATTCGTTTGTGCCGCTCAACTGTAACAGTTACGTTTCAGAGTAAATGGAAAATTTCGCTTTAGTATCTCAGAGAAATAACTCAAAATGATCGTGAATCGATTATTTAAATTTCTACTTATACCACTTTTTATCTTAAAATGATAACTTCACTAATTCAGTGACGACGTGTAGGTTCATCATGGCCAACAATGTTGCCACAGCTGGGTACTATTTCTTTCACTGTAAACTGGGTTTCTTGCTTTCTTATGGGTTACTATCTGGCTATTTTTTTTGGCAAAATCTGCATTAATCTGGTTATATTTGACCATTGGCATTTACAATGCGTGCATATTGTGTGCGCTGAGCACTATACATTATATTTATATTAGGGTGGGCAACGATTAAAAATTTTAATCGAAATTAATCGCATGATTAAAATTTTTAATAACGCGATTAATTTTTAATCGCATGTCACAATAGATGACAAGTACAACTACTCTACCGACTCTGAGTAGCTACGTTGAATATGCGCTATATCAATGATTGCAGTCAATTCACAGAAACCAAACATGCATTTACAACTTGTTTTCAATTTTTACTGTAAAGTTTAAAGTTTATACTTTATAATATCGGATTTATCCAGATTTGTTTTAGCGCATTCATTAAAAGTAATTGGATCCAGTTAACTGCGCTAAAACAATCGTTAATAACGCGTTGATTGCCCAGTCATAGTTTAGGCCTATATTGTAATTAAATGTAAAAAGTTATGCTCTATACAATTTTTATTGCACCTAAATTTAATTCTTCTCTTAAACCATAATTATGTCGGTTTACACAACGACCTCCTATGGGCCGGTATCCTATCAAAGGGCTAAATCAAACGGGCGCAATCAAACGGTCGTATGTTTAAAAGGGCGAATAGCAAAAGGGCGCATGTTTAAAAGGGCGAATAGCAAAAGGGCGCATGTTTAAAAGGGCGAATAGCAAAAGGGCGCATGTTTAAAAGGGCGAATAGCAAAAGGGCGCATGTTTAAAAGGGCGAATAGCAAAAGGGCGCATGTTTAAAAGGGCGAATAGCAAAAGGGCGCATGTTTAAAAGGGCGAATGTGAATAAAGAGCGTGTTTATAATGACGAAGAGCAAACAGGCGAAATAGGCCTACGTAAGGGTTTTAAAATTGGGTAAACCCGTAGTTTAGGTTGGTCAATTATTTTAATATCGGAAAATGGTAATTTCGTTCTGATTGATGAAAATATTTGTTTGGTTACATAGAAGTTTGATTTATGAAAATACAATTTCGTAAATTAATATATTATCTTTTCAATGATAGCCGTCGTCTATCCAGCTTCCATTGAAAGAATTTATTATTTTCATCAATCCAACTCCCATTGTAAGAAGTCCATTCATCAATCAAGCTCCCATTGAAACTAGTCTTTTCATCAATCCAGCTCCCATGGAAACTAGTCTTTTCATCAATCCAGCTCCCATGGAAACCAGTCTTTTCAACAATCCGGATACCATTGAAGCGAGTCTTTTCATTAGCACAGCACCCATTGCAACAAATCTTTTCATCAATCCAGCTTCCATTTGGGTAAGCAATTAATTATTTTAATCAATCCAGCTTCCATTTCAAATTGAGAGCGCGTGAAACGCTTTCCCGATATTAAAATAACTGACCAACCTAAAGTACGGGATTAAAAGCAGCGTCTGAATTTACCAACCTAAACTAGGGTTTAGCCTACCTTAAACTTGTATACCTCAACCAATGATATTTTTGTTAATAAGAAGTCGATTATGAATAATAATTATTTGATTTTCGTGCAGTAGAAGTTTCGATTTGGCCCGTTTGCTCTTCACCATTATAGTCATGCTCTTTGGTTACATTCGCCCTTTTAAACATGCGCCCTTTTGCTATTCGCCCTTTTAAACATACGCCCGTTTGATCGTCGCCCTTTTAAACATGCGCCCTTTTAAACATGCGCTCTTTTGATTTCGCCCTTTTAATTTGCGCCCCTTTGATAGTAAACCCTATGGGCCTACCTCAAACAGACTACTGTTGATTTACTTCTATTTCCTGTTAATCTGTTAATTGTATATTAATGGCTGTTATCTACAATACTCAGTGATTTTGCGATGTCTTTTAAAGTAGTCATCTTTCAAATTTTAGACTTAAGCAGATAAAGAAAATCGATGAAATTGTTATCTTGGCAGACTGAGAGGCAAACCTCGATGAATCCCACATCAGTGTTCATAAACCAGGATCATACAAATACCAGTTTTCCTCTATATTTTCCTTGATCACAGTTTATAAATTCCATGGATAGAAATAGATCAGATTCTTAAACTTCTTATTTTCCATAAACCATTTCTATTATAATAGTAGTTGACCTCTTTCATGTTGTATGGTAATTCTTTCATGTCTACTCTACTCCCAATTGTCTACTAATTATTTTCTGATTTATGGCAAGTCTTTCATGTTGTAACATGCTACTACTAAGAATGAGGACAAGCTCATTTATGTCAGAGAACGTATATTTTAAAACGTAAAGACAAATAGACAATACAACCTTGTCTTCGACAAGAACTTCCGACAGGAACGTCTTCTTCTTCTTCTGAAGCGAGCGTTGAACAAACGACAACCACGACACCTTGGTTGACCTCAAAGGGAACGAAATCAAACTCAAAGGGAACGAAATCAAGAGTTAAACTAGTGTTAGTGAAACACTTCAACTAACACAACGAAGACTTGGTCAGTTCTTACCTCAACAGAACCAACAGGTCTAACCGAAAACTGCCAAGCTTCTTGACAAACCCTTTACCTGGGTTTATATAGGAGACAACACTCATTTGTTTTAATAAACACAATACAGTTCATCACAGACAAAGTCTCTGTCTCTTTCTAAGCTAACAATATTCCTCAATATATAGTACTATGCATAAAGTCACGCCTCCTTTAATATAGAGTCCATTTCTATACTATGTATATTTAGTCTATCGCCCTGTCTTCAGATTATAGGATAAAGTACAGAAGACAGGTGCGCGTTTGGGAAGGGTCTCCCAACAATGTGTACCCTGCCAAATTGTCTAATAATTGTCCAATATTTAGTTCTCGGATTCTTTCATGTCTGCTCTTTACTGTATGTACTGTATCAGAATAGGGGGTTATTTTAAGGGATTAGGGCATGGGGGTTATTGTACGAAGGTTATTGTCCTGTTACCCTATTAATATTGGGAGGGGAACATAAATACGACTATCAGCATGACATTTACAAATTACTTGTTTGAATCAGAATGGATTATTCGATCTGCAATGACATTCAGTGTCTGTAGAAGGATCAGACGACGAGGGAGAGGATCTCCTACCCGATCTCGTACGCCGAAGCTAAGAAAATGAAGTCGCTAACTGGTCATACCTATGGTTGCCTCTCAGGGTAACTCAGGTGACTGCTCTTTTCTTATTCTTATCAGGCAGAGAGACTCCTTAACTTTTTTTATGACATCTGCAGTTGACAAAAGTACATTTAAAAAGCGTCAATGTACATTTATTTGCTCATGCGCTTCGGCGTGAAACTCCGATTCAGCGTCCGCGCAGTAGTCGGGAGCGCCTCTGAATGGGCAATCTGGTAGGGGCGCTATAACAAGTGTTCAAATACAATACAACTGCACACAAATACTTTTACAGCTGCATAAATTCATTTAGAATTGCACTTTTTGTGTAGAATTGCACGTTAAAAAAGCCCTGCCTAAATGTAAGTTGGATTGATGAAACTAATTCTTTGTTTAAATAGCCTAGGCCTAGATGTGGGGTTGATGGAAATAATTGTTTCCCTAAATAGAAGCTGGATTGGTTAAACTAAGTGTTTGCTTCAATAGAAGCTGGATCGATTAAGTTTTTTGCTTAAATAGAAGTGGGATTGACGAAAATATTTCTTGCCTAAAGGGAAGTTGGATTGATGAAAAATTCTTGGTTTAATAGAAGTTTGATTGCTGAAATTGTTATCGTAAATGGAAGCTGGATTGATGACCAGTGGCGTAGCCAGACCTCTTTTCAAGAGGAGGCACAAGAGGAGGCAAAATGTACCCATGGAGCAAACAAGAGGAGGCAAAATTTATCCATGGAGCAATAGACGAAAATCGTAGACTTTTTTTTCCTGACGACCTTTTTTTTAGGGGTAGTATAATTCACAGCAATTACTTTTTAAGCATGTCTGAAACTAACAGTTGCTTTTTCAGCATGTCTGAAACTAACAGTTGCAAAGCTTCTGCCGCCATTATTTTAAGTATAGAGAACATCAGTATGTGAACGTAAAAATTTTACGAGCATGAAATTGTGAGAAGTTCACATAAGTTATGAGTTCAACTTGTCTTTCATTGCAGTAATTTTGACAAGTTCTGTATCTACTGACTATTAAAGATGTTAATTTTAGTACGTAACTTATGCTCGACTTCTGTGCTATAGGTGTCACAACCATGTTCAGCAGCTGTCGGTTGACGAAAAAGCCAAATGAATTCTTCTATGCCCAGATCCGTCCCACTTCTGAAGCACTCTGTCTAAATCTACATCAATGTCTCTGTGTATGTAGGCAAGTGCCAAAGTTACCATAATTACTATTTACTAATCCTAACGGTATAACGGTTAAACCCTAGTTTACGTTGCTAAATTATTTTACATTGTTGCTTTAAAATGGAAGCTGCAGGGATTGATGAGAATGATTTCTTGCCTAAATGGAAGTTTGATTAAATAGAAGCTGGATGATGGAAATAATTGTTTCCGTAAGTATATAAAGTTGGATTGATGAAACTAGGTCTTTTCTTCAAGAGAAGCTTCGTTACTAATTATAACTAATAACCATAGGCGTTATTACTAATAACCTGTCGTTACCTGTGTATTTCTTCGCTGGCTTTTGGCTGGCAAAAGATAGCACAATCTGTCGAAGTTTCTTATTTGGCGGCCCCGCAGACATAATAATGACTATTGACGAATTGACGAATGAGTCGGAATGACGATAATACACAATAATTCGATTAGTACAATTTACTTGAAAAATACTGAAGTTAGGCGTTTGTTACCGGAAACGAAAACTGTGTCTGTGTGTCAGGAAATAGTATACGCCGTACGGTACAACATTCGCTTGAACAGTGCAGTAAGTAAGTAAATTGCATGCAGATTTGTATGGCGATGGAGTTCGGGCAAGAGGAGGCAAATACGGGAAAATCCAAGAGGAGGCAACTGCCTCCTCCTGCCTTCATGTGGCTACGCCTATGTTGATGACAATTATCACGGACATTGGTAGCCTGCTTACTTACCAGCGTCAAGACGTTCAACTAATTTACCACCCTAAACTACGGGATAACCATTTAGCGATGACAATGACTACATTGATACCATAACGTCGATTATTATTGGTAGTACAGTTACTGTAGTAGCCTAACGATATTCATTTAAAAGCCGCAGTAGCAGCCGGACAATGCGTAGCTTGTGTCTGAGTCTTCGACGCTGCTAGTCTCATGTCTCCTTCGCAACTGGACTTGAAACACCATCGAACTCTCTGGACAACCCTCTGATTTAACGCAGCGCTTGTGAATAAGCTGGTGTCCTGCGCTCCAATAGTAGGGCTACGTTCAAAATTAGGAGCGGATTGGTCACCACCACTTTCTGGGGCAAAGTTACGCCAATTTAGAACAGAAAGTCTTTATGAGAAACGACTCTGTGTTTCTTTCTCAACTAATTCGCATATTGCTCATTTCGATGAATTGGTCTGGGCAGCGCGAACTCTTCGCTTCCACAGCAGACCATAGACATGTAGTTTAACGACCGTTCATTCGTTCGTCTGTTTATTAATGCAACGCATTGGTATTTGGTTTATTATGCTCTATATGCTAATGGCTGAGTGAAGGCATTTCTAATAGCAACAATCCAAAGTCCAAATATGCGACGCTTTTTACACTCGCAGTGCAACGAATCTGATCGCACGCTATACAACGGCAACAATGCGGCTCCGAATAAGACCTTTGTCACGCTTTCAATTGGAGGCAGCTACGACTGGCCACAGACTCTCGTTAACACATTCATTCAACCACTCACTCAGAGCAGCGCAAGGTCATAATTTTTGTGCTCTCGGCTGTCCATAGCCTTCGTCACTCAAGCGTTGAGGACCATTAGTTGCCTAGCATCTGAGCAGTTGAACGAATTGTAAAACAGAACAAGAACGAAGACAGACAGACAGACAGACAGACAGACAGACAGACAGACAGACAGACAGACAGACAGACAGACAGACAGACAGACAGACAGACAGACAGACAGACAGACAGACAGACAGACAGACAGACAGACAGACAGACAGACAGACAGACAGACACCCCAGGACAAAGATCAACAAGAACAGTTATGGTATACTGCCCTATGTTGCCTCGCAACACGTAATTCTGGAGCCAGCCAAGCGAACAGACACAGAAGGACAGTTAATAGTACAATGACGCACATATAAGACGACCAAGGAGAGCCACCGCATGAGTGACGTCGAGGGGGCGAAGGGAGGAGGAGGAGGGAGTATGTGTGGATGATTTCAACGGTTAGGGTTCTTCGATGGTAAACGGATTCCAGTGGTTGTATCGTCCCACTCCGACTCTCAACGGAAGAGACGACTTTTGGTCCAACAGGGACCAGGTAGTCTGTCAAGGTACTCTCTGTAGTTAGTCAGACCTAGTTCTTTATGAATATTCATTACGACCTCATTATATATCTTAATATTCAGCAGGGCTCTTGTTCATTAATTCAGTACCAAAGTATTCTATGTAGCCTACGGCTCTTTCGCATCGATAGGCCGATTAGCCTACTAGTTGAGAAACAATTATGTTGGCCCAGGCGCATAGACGGTGGCTTGTGGTGAGACCGCCGACTGCATTCCGAGCGGTATTTGCAGGACAAATCGCTTCAGAACAGAAATGAATCAGTTCTTCGCATAAAAACATTAGACCTTAACTGTTGCATATCAAAGAACCGAATCATTTCCACATAATACGTCGACATATAGGAAATCAGACCATCATCATCCATCCGACGCTGCAGTCTACATGCAGGACCTTCAATTGCAAGTGGTGCGCGTCCTTCACTCGTGAATAAGCTGGTGCCCTGCGCTTGGCTTTCGAGAGGTGCTTTAGAAGTTTGGACTTTACGAGTATACGACTACAATTCACCCATTTGCCCGACGCTCTTTTGAATAGCAGACACGCTCTGTTGGCCACTGTTGTGCCAAACGCAGTGAACCGAAGTGCAGAAGGCGTCCTACCAAGTGATCCACATCGGTGATTGCTACGTGGAACTTTCTACTGCAACAGCTGTGGAACACTATAGCGGCTGTCGGCTAGACATCTTGTTTGCGACCAAATGGAAGCGTTTGTACACATGTGGGCTTGAACATCATTTTCAGATCCGTTTGAAACATCTGTGGCTGCGTTTTAGGTGAGGAGGTGTTTCAACTGGATAGCTGAGGTATAAGCTGAAAAGCGATAACAGGTCAGGCGGAAGGAGATCGTCACTGGGTCGATGGAAGAAGAAGTGGATCATTACCAACATCCACAGGTTCTGAGAAATGGAACTGATCGGAACGAACGCATCTACATCAACCGAGGAGAAGAAGATGAAATCGTAAGTCGATCACTCTTAAAAGATGCCACTGCTACTGGTGCTGCTACTGCTGCTGGTGCTGTTGCTGGTGCTGGTGCTGTTGCTGGTGCTGGTGCTGTTGCTGGTGCTGGTGCTGGTGCTGTTGCTGTTGCTGGTGCTGGTGCTGCTGCTACTGTTGCTGGTGCTGTTGCTGGTGCTGTTGCTGGTGCTGGTGCTGGTGCTGCTGGTGCTGCTGGTGCTGCTGCCTCTGTGCAAGGCATTTCTGTCGCTAATGGCAATGTAACCAGAAACTTATATAGCGCAATTCAAAGATACTTGATGAGAAAGAAATGTTAGGAAGAGAGGCTAAGACTCACTCTTAGCCTAAGAGTCTGCTCTTCAAATTTATGGACTCAGCAATGATACTTGACTATCCCAATGCGGGTTAGGGTTTAAGGATAGAAGAACAGCATTTAGGGTTATGGTTATGGGTAGAAGAACAGCATTTAGGGTTAGGGTTATGGGTAGAAGAACAGCATTTAGGGTTAGGGTTAACGGTAGAATAACAACATTTAGTGTTTGGGTTGGGAGGGTAAAAGAACAACATTTAGGGTTAAGGGTAGAAGAACAATAGTTAGGATTTCGGTAATAGGGATTGAGAACAACAATCCCTTAAACTGTCCTGATGTTAATTAAAGCGTCTTCAGTCGTTGAGTCGTCGTTATACTGTCTGTGTCGATAGGAGTTGATCTGTTATCGCGTGAGTCGGGTGAGAAGAGTGTTTGTTTGGGTCGGAATCATTCTCAGTCTCTTCTCGCTTAAGCTGATCTTCTACTGGCGAAAGGATTGGGAGGTCAAGTGCATCGCCACGAGGTCAACCGTCAACGTCGCCGATAGGGTTCTTCTCAAGGTATATACACTGATCATCCATAGACTGTCTGTGTCTGTGTCTGTCTGTCTGTCTGTCTCTACCTCTGCCTCTGCCTTCTGCCTTTACCTCTCTCTCTCCTCGTCATAGCGGGGTTCTCTTTTTTCTCGGCATTATGATTCTAAGGACACTCAATACATTTAGGTTTCATTTCAGTTTCATTTCAGTTCCATTTCAGTTTCATTTCAGTTTTATTTCAGTTTCATTTCAGTTTCATTTCAATTCCATTTAAGTTTAATTTCAGTTCCACTTCCAAGTTTATTTTAAGTTTAATTCCAGTTTCCTTTCAGTTCCATTTCAGTTTCATTTAATTGCAGTTCCCTTTCCGTTCCCTTTCAGTTCCACTTCAGTTTCATTTCAGTTTCGCTAGGACGAGTGTTTAGCTCTGTATACCTTCTATCAGTCGGTTGGTAGATTTTCTGGTCTGTCATTTCTTCAGGACAAGTACAAGCAATGCTTCGCTCACAAAGTTCACATTCAGGTTGCCAAGGAAACGACCTAGTAAGTAAAAACACAATTCTACGCATCTCACATCTTCAGGTTCTCATCTCATCTCTTGACTCTTACCTTAACTTATACAAAGAACTCTTTTCCGGATACTTTTCCTCTACCGTTCCTTGTCATGTCTTCCCTCCTGTCCCTGTTTCACCTTCTCTACCTGTCCTTTACCTTACTTACTTTATCTATCATTTACTCGTTTTCTGGCTTTGCCTTACACTCTTACAGAACCCCATAATCAATGAGTCGCATGGATCTTGTTTCCTCTAACGGAGAACAAATGAGAGACCAGAGAAATTTGTGCCTGTTTCCCATTTCCGGATTTCGTTTCATAACCTGACGAAATAATTAAAGTCCTTCTCTTCTCTAAAGTCTTTCTGTCAACTACCTTTTCAGATAAATTGTGTTTTTATTGATTCAGTTCTCGACTATTTATTAGCAGTGCTGCATGATTTGCTGTTGCGGGATGTTAGCGTTCAATTTACCCACCTTCCATAGGCAGGGCATTCTATTACACCTCGAAAAGCTGTCCTCTCCAACCGTTGCCGTCTACATTGTTGGATCCGCCTTTCAGAAGCGTATCTGACGTAATTCAATTCAAGTAATTCTGTAATTCAAATGACAGCAGCCTTGATATACATTTCAATTAAGAAGCTTTTCGGAGCTTCACCCTGCTTCTTCAATCTGAAAGAAGCAGGTTCTTGCTATCAGATTCCTCATTTTCTTCTTTGGCAACAGTTACGCTGGTGATAACAACGGTGCCGTCAATGACGCTTTTGACGCTTCAAATGACGTCACAAATATCGACGTCACGTTCAAGGCCACCGAAACAGAAGAAACTTCCATTCAGGTCTGGAAGACTCTGTAATTGGTCTAACTCTTAAGTTCTTCACAGGAAGACTAACTAATGCAAAACATGGCTTGGAGCTAAAAGAGTTGGGCCACCGCTCTTGGGTTAGGAGTGGGACAAACAAAATGAAAGAACGATCCTTGAACAAGTCCTTCACGCACACAATTGATATGTGACAATTTAAAAGATAGTGGCTCATAATAAAATAAGAGACAGAGACCACGTGATTTATAGAGACGTTAAAGTCAGTTGTTTACCCTTTGTTTCGTCCGCTCTCATCTGACGACTTCATTATTATAGGTAATAAATGGTTGTTTCTGGGTTTTTTTCTGTTGTCTTTTGTATCAGAGATTCTTTCGTCATCAGAAGATCAAGTACATCTTCAGCGTTCAGAAGAATCATTTCGAGAAGACCAGGTCTTCTTCGTCTTCGTCTTCGTCTTCTTCGTCTCAAGTGTTTTCAATCATTCGCTTAAAATGTTTATTATGCCATTCTCGTCTCTACCGGTCAACGAGGGACAGTCCACTAGAAAATGCAAATCTACAGTATATAACAGAGAAGAACTGTCAACACTTGAGTCAACTCCTCGACTTATATTGTGTTGCGTTCTATTCTGTTGTGGTGCACTGTATGTTACGTCACGTAACACAGCAGTAAATGAGAAATCATGGAATGATTATTATTCGTAAATTAACCTTTCTCCATTTATAACAGATGATGACGATGACGATGACGACGACGACGATGATGACGATGTTGACGATGACGACGACGATGATGATGATGATGATGACGGTGATGATGATGATCATCATGATCATGATGACGATGATCATGATGATCATGATGATGGTGAAGATGATGTAGTGACTCTTTCTCTTTCTTCTTTTGTCAGTTCGTTTCCTTTGATCCGCTGTTCGTATTTTCACAACACAAGAGGTCTGACATCAACAGAACAGCAGAACAGGTCGTTTCTTTCGTACCAGTTCTTACGACTTGATACCAGTTCATACTAAAGTCTAACTTACATTTTGACTCATCTACATTTCGATGCATGTTTTACGCAAAGTAAGCAGAATAAATTGGAAACCTTAATTAGATATTTGAGCTATAGACAGTTAAACGAAAAAGACTAAAATTTCAATGAATTAAGTTTCATTTCTTTTCTGTTCGAAGGCGATGGACTTTTGGAGAGAACGCCATTCGTGTTCATATGACACCTGTCATCGTCCTACTTTTCACACAGGTGGGTTCTATCCATAAGACGAAGAAGGTATTCGCACAGCTAATACATAGGTAATCACACAAGACACGGTTTCTCATACAGATTGAATTACATGTACTGACGCAGGTGAGACCTGTTAATAAGGCACAGGTGAGATATGTTTAATGCATAGACAGGTAAGGTTTCTTGCGCCGAAAGAAGCAATCCTGATTACCATTGACCAGTGGAGGATATTTATAAACCATCATCAGCTGATGCTCGTCTTCTTCTTCGTTTCTCTTAGGCTCTGAATCCGTTCTACGTCTTCCAGTTGTTCAGCATCCTCCTGTGGACTGCGGCAGAGGAGTACTACTACTACGCAGGATGCATTGGCCTCCTCACCATTGTCTCCCTCGCGGCTCAGATCATCCAACAGCGAATGGTATCATCACACTTACTACTTACCACGACTTGTGTGAACAATTTCATGTAATGTAATGTAGTTAGTAACTTCTATTGCGCCGGTGTCTAATGCACAAGGCATCGACCGATGGCGCATCAAAACAATCCGTAATCAGGTCAACATCCAAAAGATCAGTCAGTAGGAGACTGGAGGGATAGAGTATAGGTGGAGGCGTAAGGGGAAGAGGAAGAAGAGCACAGTGGTTATTTCAAAGGGATTCAGATGAATAGAAAGATCTCCAGTGTAGTGTGTCTGTCTTTCTGTCTGTGTCTGTCCGTCCGTCCGTCCGTCTGTCTCATGAACTGTAATGGACGGCATAGACACCAAAGTCGCTGTCTTTGTCTGGGGCTCTATAATCCTCTCCTTTGTCTGCCTCTAAATCTCTTGCTGTCTGTGTATGATTTCGTTTCTGATGCAAGCGATGACTGACTGACTGCGTTTCATTTCAGATGGAACGGGCGCTCAAGAAGACCATCTCATTCTCGAGAACCTGTCACGTCTGGAAAGCAGACATCAACGGTATGACGTCAATTCTTCCTTCCTTTTCTTTTCTTTTCTTTTCTTTTCTTTCCTTTCCTTTTCTTTCCTTTTCTTTCCTTTCCTTTTCTTTCCTTTTCTTTTCTTTTCTTTTCTTTCCTTTCTCCTTCTGTCTGTCTGTCTGTTTTGCTAATTCTTAGTCGTGCTAAGATTCCTGTCGATGGCATCTTACTCGGCTGTTTCCCTCCTCTCGTGTTTCAGACTGGAGAGAAGTTCCGTCGGAATCGCTCGTTCCAGGTGACATCATCAAGCTCTCTGACGTCACGATCATGCCTTGTGACGTCGTCCTCGTGTCAGGCAGTTGCGTCATGAACGAAAGCATGCTAACAGGTGGTTCATTCAATCATGCTAACAGGTGGTTCATTCAATCATGCTAACAGGTGGTTCATTCAATCATGCTAACAGGTGGCTCATTCAATCATGCTAACAGGTGGTTCATTCAATCATTCATGCATCTAGGAAGCAACCGTCTTCCAGTGTGTCTGTCAAACGAGTACTCTACCCTTTGGTAGCCTTCGTTCCGTCTGGAAAACATTTGTCACAGTTCATTGTTTTCATTGTCTACATTCACTAGCGCAGCCAACTGAACGAATCGAATGCATTGACAGTTGTGGCAAATGCGATATGAAATTATGAAAGTATGAATCAGAGGTCATTTCACATTGTTATCTAAATGTATTATGGGAGATCGAGCAAAGAAAATTGAATGCATAAATTGCAGTGAAATTGAAGAAGTTGACTTCGACCGTGAGTTGTATTTTCTCGCAGCCGTCCAATTGAACAGAGTTCAATGACTGTCGAATGTGTAAGTCTATTAAATTGAAATAGCCTTCTACTGCAGCAGAGTAATTTCCTCCTCTTCCTTCTGAGACACGGTCGCGGTTAGAGCGGTCGCCTTGTAACGTAGAAAGTATGGGTTCGATCCTCCTCCTCTGAGACGGTTACTGTGTAAGGGACATTGAGCAAGTCCTTCACTAACAATTGCACAGCGCCATCGACTGATGCTTCGCCAGAGGCCATAAGAGTGACGCTCTATAAATGCTTACTACTACTACTGCTGCTGCTGCTGCTGCTGCTGCTGCTGCTGCTGCTGCTGCTGCTGATGCTGATGCTGATGATGATGATGATGATGCTGATGATGATGATGATGACTGATGACGATGACGATGATGATGATGATGATAATAATAGTAATAATGAATAATAATAATAATAATAATAATAATATAATAATAATAATAATAATAATAATAATAATAATAATAATAGTTATAATAATAATTCTGCTTTTGCTTCTACTTCTTCTTGTCGTCAGGTGAAAGTGTTCCGGTGTCGAAGGTTCCTGTTTCCGCTGACGATTCCATCTTTGACATAAAGGAACATTCGAGACACGTTCTCTTCTCCGGAACAAACGTCATCCAGATGCGATCAGCAGAAGACGGAAGAAGTCCAGCAAAGGCTGTCGTCTACCGCACAGGTCTCTCTCCCTGTCTCTGTCTCTGTCTTTGTCTCTGTCTCTCTGTCTGTGTCTCTGTGTCTGTGTCTGTGTCTGTGTCTCTGTCTGTCTGTCTCTGTCTTTGTCTGTCTGTCTGTCTGTCTGTCTGTCTTGTCTATCTTTTATGTACGAGTCTTTCACTCCATCTTTCTCACTGTTACTCTTTCAGAGGTACCATGCGTAAAATAATGACCATTGCTATTTCCAGTTTGGATACCTAATCCAGGTCACAGTACCTACCTAAAACTCCTCACTTTATCCCTCTCCTGATTCGTTTACTCTTTCTCCTTCTCCTCTTTCTCCATTTCTTCCTCTTTGGTCTCCTCCTGCTTTTCTTCGTCTTCTCTTTGACCAACTTACAGTCTGCTGTATACGTTTCGTTTCTTGTGTTTTCGTTCGTTGCAGGGTTTTCGACGGCCAAGGGTGAACTCGTTCGATCGATTCTCTTTCCTAAACCGTTGGACTTTAAGTTCACGAGAGACAGTTACAAGTACGTCGCCTTCCTCGCTACGATGGCTCTCGTCGGAATGATCTACACCATCGTCATCAAAGTACATCGGCACAATATTAATCTCTCTCTGTCTCTGTCTCTATCTCTGTCTCTGTCTCTGTCTCTATCTCTGTCTCTGTCTCTGTCTCTCTCCCTCTCTCGCGCGGTTTCTCTCTGTCTCTGTTTGTCTATCTAGATTCTATATGCCTGTCTGTCTGTCAGTCTATCCCTCTATCCCTCTATCCAGCAGTGATGGGAACTAACTTTTTTAGTTAAACTATAACTAAAATTTAAAAAAGTTTAACTAAAAGTTGGCAACTGGTTTTGTAAATAAGTGAACTAAACTACAAATATTAGTTACACTTTTCCACCTTCTTAGCAAACTTTTTCATAAACATTTTCACACTGACAGAGGTTAAGTGAACTGCAATAATTGCAGAGCTTCAATGACAATTTCACTTTAAAACTATGTAATGTGTACTAGACTAATTATAGTCCTAGTACAGTTCTACAAGAAAATAACGAAGAAAGTTGCTAATCATGCAATGCAGTTCACTTCACCTCAGTAATAAAACGAGTTACTCATGACAATCATGACAATCATTGCGGAAGATAATTGCCAATTTCGTTACTTAAACTTTCTAGCTAATAACTAAAATATATTATTTAAACTTTTTACTTAATAACTTAAAAATATTAGTTAAACTTTGGTTTTAACTACACTTTTTTTAGTTAAACTTCTGCCTTAACTAACAAAATTTAGTTAAACTAAGAGCTTGCAACTTTTTAGTTGACTTTTGCCCATCACTGCAGCTATCCATCTAGCTTTGTCTCTCAGATTCGCCCAAAGTGTCCGTTTGGCAACACAGCTGATCAGCACAACAGTCGTCCATTCTTTCTTTCCGTTCTAGAAGTAATCCGTCCATCATCGAACCAATCAGTTCCTTTCCTTCCTTCCTTCTTCCTTCCTTCCAACTTTCTTCCTTCCTTCTTCAGCTTTTCCTTCCTTCCTTCCTTCCTTCCTTCCTTCCTCCCATCCTTCCGTTTGGCAACACATCCTTCATTCCTTCCTTCCTTCCTTCCTTCCTTCCTTCATTCATCCTTCCTTCATTCGTCCATTCTTTCTTTCTTCCTTACTTCCTCCAACCATCCTTCCTTCCTTCCTTCCTTCCAATCAGTCCTTGCTTCATTCCTTCCTGCTATCCTTTATTCCTCATCAGTTATTCATTCATCCTCCTTCTTCCTTAATTCTTTCCTTTTCTTCCGTCTCCTTCCGTCCTTCCTTTCCTTCCCCTCCTACTTTCTTCCTTCCCTCACGTCTTTCTTTCTTCTTCTCTTTCTTTTCTTTCCCTCTTCTTTTCTTTTCTTTCCCCTCTCTCTCTCTCTCTCTCTCTCTCCATTCATTCCTGTAATTCTCTGCGTCTTTCTCCAGGTGATGAATGCTGATGAAACGAAGGACGTCGTGACTCGCACCCTTGACCTTGTGACGATCGTCATTCCTCCAGCTCTTCCAGCTGCCATGACGGCTGGCATCGTCTTCGCTCAGTTCCGTCTTCGTCGGTCTCGCATCTTCTGCATCAGTCCAAACACGATCAACGTCTGCGGAAGCATCAACTGCTTCTGCTTCGACAAAACGGGAACTCTGACGGAAGACGGACTCGACGTTCAATCCATTCGACAGTCAGTCAACGCCAGGTAGGGAGAGGCTGAACAGGGAGATGGAGATAGGGTGGGAAGACAAGGATGGAAGGAGGGAACGTAGGATGGATGGAGGCGTGGATGGATGGATAAGGAGGGAAGGAGGGAGCGTAGGATAGAAGGAGGCATGGATGGATGGATAAGGAGGGAAGGAGGAAGTGCATGGATGGATGGATAAGGAGGGAAGGAGGGTGAGTAGGATGGATGGAGGGTGAATGGATATAGGATGGAAGGAGGGAGCGTAGAATGAAGGAGGCATGGATGGATGATAAGGATAACTGACGGTTTCTTCTGTTAACCGTAAATTCTTCTATTTCGTCTCTTTGAGATTCGTTTAGAATTTTTTTCCATTGGAATTCTCGATATAGCAGATAATTTTATGTTCATTTCATTTGACCTCATTTTGTTTCATTTCTTTCAACCAGGCCTTAAAACATTCGCAATTTCCTCCTCTCATCCAGACTTTCTCTCTCTGTCTCTCTGTCTCTGTGTGTTCTTCTTGTACGATGTCTTTCTGAATGAGAATGTCTCCTAGAAGATGCTTCGTTGCAGCATCTGATGACGTCCATTTGTTTTTCTCTTTCATTCAGTTTCGACAGAGAAGAGATCTCGAGCGTCGAAGAGAGACATCGCCTAGCGCCTCAAGTGTTGGCTGCCATGGCAACGTGCCACTCCCTGGCCATCGTCAACAACGACCTCTGCGGAGATCCACTCGACCTCAAGATGTTCCAGTTCACCGACTGGGTAGACGACTGTCTTCCGATCGCTCCTGTCCAACCCATCCACCCCACACCCTAATCTCATCTCATCTAATATCTGAAACTTCTATATCGCCGCTCGCTATTGCAATGCAGAAGACATCATCAATCGATCAATGGTAGTCCCAGAGGACGATCCCAAGGAATGGACCACATCCGAGATCATCTTTGAGACTGGAAATGGGATTCTCGTGATCTCTCGTCATTACAAGATCTTGCCATGATGATTGTAGGCTAATTGTAATTATTGTCATTGTAATTGTAATTACGACGATTTATATAGCGTTGTGGGTCGCAAGCTACTTCTAGAACGCTTAATAGTCCCAGTCAACTGTCAGCGCAAATCCTTGAGACTGGAAATGTGATTCTATGATCTCTCGTAATAAATGATGATGAAGACAATGATTGGAAATGATGATGACGATGATGATGATGAGCTGCGACTGTTTCTGTGCCCTTTAGGTTCTCGAAGAGGTTGATGCGGCTGGACATCATCTTAGAGCATCAACCATCGTTCACCGCAAGACAACAACTCTTAACGGAGACCGAAAACAGGTAAAACAACCACTTACAAGACAATCAAGGTCTAACCACTTTTCTGGTACACAAATCACAACCTATATCTAAAGCATACCAGGAGGTAATGGTTGATTGGATTGAATACAGATCAAAGTCACAGATGAAGGACACCGATTGCTTCTTCATATGATTGTCTGCTGATTTTCGTCTGTCTGTCTGTCTGTCTTTTTGTCTGTCTCTCTCTCTCTGTCTTTCTGGCTGTGTGTCTGCCTGTCTGTCTATTTGTCTGTCTCTCTCTGTCTGGCTGTCTGTCTGATTATCTTTCTGCCTGACCGCCCGCCCGTCTGTCTGTTGCAGAGTCTTCTTCCATCCTCTCCAACGTCTTCGATGTCAACGGATGATGAGATTGGAATCATAAAACAGTTCACCTTCAGCTCCAGACTCCAGCGAATGTCGGTCATCACCCGACAGAGAAGAAGACAGTCTTCGTCAGGTGGCGCTCATCAGATCCGCGTCTTTGCCAAAGGATCACCGGAAATGATCGCTTCTCTGTCGCTGAAGGAGTCGGGTAAGAACCTCCACACGATCCAATTCCGTTCAGTTTGTTGTCGTAATTATGGCTCTCTTTCTCTCTCTGTCTGTGTGTATCTTCCTATGTCTGTCTGTGTCTTTCTCCATCTGCCTGTAACTGTGTCTGTGTCTGCCTGTGTCTCTTTGTCCATCTGCCTGATGTGTCTTTTTCAGTTCCTCCTGATTTCGACGACGTTCTCATGAGCTACACGAGGCAGGGCTTCAGAGTGATCGCTATGGCAACCAAAGTTCTCTACGATGACGTCACAGATGAATGCATCGATGACGTCATGACCGGGATTCAAAAGATAACAAGGTAACCATGGCAACTTAGCAGCATCCATAACAACAACAAATACGCTGCTGTAAACACGAAACAACATTACTCTGTCTGTCTTCCTGTCTGTCTGTCTGTCTGTCTGTCTGTGGGTCTCTGTGTCTGTGGGTCTCTATGTCTGTCTCTGTCTGTCTGCCTGTCTGTCTGCCTGTCTGTCTGTCTGTCTGAATGTGTGTCTCTGTGTCTCTGTGTCTCTGTATCTGTGTGTCTCTGTGTCTGAGTGTCTGAGTGTCTCTATGTCTGTCTCTATATGTCTGTCTGTCTCTGTCTCTGTCTGTCTCTCTCTGTCTGTGGCTGTGCGTATGTGTGGTGATCATCTGATGGACGTGTGTGTGTGTGTGATTTCGTGTTAAAAGGGAGGAAGTGGAGAGAGGGTTCTTCTTCCTTGGTCTTTTGGTTCTCGAGAATCGACTGAAAACTGAAACAACGCCCGTCATCGTTCAACTTCACGAAGCGAACATCCGCATTGCCATGGTAACCGGTAGGCAACCATCTTTCTGTCTCTCTGTCTCTATCTCTCTCTGTTTCTGTTTCTGTCTGTCTCTGTTTCTCTGTCTCTGTCTCTCTGTCTCTGTCTCTGTCTCTGTGTCTCTGTCTCTGTCTGTCTGTCTCTCTCTCTCTGTCTCTGTCTCTGTCTGTCTCTGTCTCTGTTTCTTTGTCTCTGTTTCTGCCGGTCTGCCTGTCTCTGTCTCTGTCTCTCTGTCTCTGTCTCTGTCTCTCTGTATCTCTGTTTCTGTCTCTCTGTCTCTGTCTCTCTGTCTCTCTTTCTGTTTCTGTTTCTGTCTGTCTCTCTGTCTCTGTCTCTGTCTCTCTGTCTCTGTCGAACTGTATCACTATGTCTCGGTCTCTATCTTTATGTATGTTCACTTGTGGTCTAAGCGCTCCTAGCTTACATGTATGTGACAACCGCCGATGTGTGTGTGTCAACATGTGACAGGTGACAACATGTTGACAGCGTTAAGCGTTGCTCGTGGGTGCCGGATGTTGGAAGACGACGATCACGTGATCATGGTCTCCGTCTCAGCCGCAGACGCTGGAAGTCCCTCGCACGTCTTCTGGTGCCCCCTTGAACAACCCGGAAGTGAAACGAACCAGCTGCAAAGAAAAGTAACTATTCGATCCTCCTCTGATCATCTGAATGACACTTTTGATCCTCTTCTGATCAATTTCTTTTCCTTCCTGTGATCATAGTTGTAGTTGAATCTGTCTTCGATCCATTCATACATTAAACTCAGTTGTTCTCTGTTTGTTATTTTGGCAGATGGCCTTCGATCCGGATCTGATCATCTGAATGACACTTTCGATCCTCCTCTGATCATCTGAATGACACTTTCGATCCTCCTCTGATCATGGGAATGACACTTTCGTTTCTCCTCTGATCAATTTCTTTTCCTGGCTTTGATCATAGTGGGCTCTGTCTTCGAGGCTTTCATCCATTCTACACAGTTGTTCTCTGTTTGCCATTTTGTCAGATGTCACTCGAACGGATGGAGATGGATCAGCTGGACCAGAAATCACGACGAGTGGGATATATATATATATATATATGGCATATCGTGGGCTATATGATATAACATCATACCAGCCACGGGTCAATTCAGCGGTCAATAATAAGAAATCACATAATATATAATAATAATAATAATAATAATGGTAATGGTAATGGTAATGGTAATGGTGATCATCATCATATCGTTATCATCGTCTTTCTCTAACCTCAAGACTGATGATCTTTAGATGGGGTTGATGATGATGATGATGATTCTGATGTAGATGATGATGATGATGGCGCTATGATAAATGGCAATGGCAATGAAATGAATGAACGAATCATTCTAATTCTGTTCGTTAACTCGGTCATTTGGTGAGGGAGGAGAGGTGGAGTGGACGACATGTTAACAGAAGTTCCAGTCTGTCCTAATAGCCTTAGTCTTCTGCGTTGTCATAGGAACAGCATCTTGGCAGATGGATTCATGGTGCCATTGATTTCTTCAACAGGTGGTTGTCAGAGGAAAGGTCTTTTCTCGTTTCTCTCCCGATCAGAAGAAACAACTTATCGAAGAACTGCAGAAACTTGGGTAAGTCCCTGCATGCATAAGTATTTATGTACGAATGTATCAGGCCACATCATATAGCGCATTTTAAAGTACATCGTAAAAGCGCTGAATATACCCAGATAAGTCATTTCGATTAAATCATTTGACGTGAAGTCATTTTGTTTATGTAATTTAGGGTAAGTCATTTTGTTAAAGTAATCTGGGTTAAGTCATTTTGGTTGTCATTTAAGATAAGATTTGGATTAGGTCACTGTGATTATGTCATTTCGAATCAGTCTTTCGGGTTGTCACTTTCTGTCAAGTCATTTTGGTTCTGTTGAGTCATTTAGTAATATCATTCTGGTTTCTTAGAGACTAATAGAAGAGCAGCTAAATGTGGACGATTTCGTTGGCAGTTGATACTACGAGAAGGGAGTTTAATACGCTTACACAGTGACGGTAATGTTCAGTGAGTAAGACAGTGACCACAGAATCAGGGACGAGAGATTACTTATCCACTGCAGGGCTTTCATTTCGGCGCATGATCTCTGAAAAAAGGGAGGCCTGGATTTATCCAGTGCGATGCTGAACTGGCTTCCTTCTCTTCTTATATAA